>JARHVA010002335.1:2475000-2640310 GCA_037957365.1 Torreya grandis
ATATACAATATCAAACTAAGCAAATAATTGAGAAATTACATGTAGAACTCACCATGATTCCTTCAAGTTGATACATTTTTGAAGTATTAGTCCTAAAAACTCTACTCAATGACATCTCTAAATTAATCAAACATGGTTACAGGTATTACTTACTCTGATTGATTATGTCATGACCACCCCAGAGTCTAGAATCATCAAGACAAACCTATATACTATAGGACTAACCACTTCTATTACCTTGAAGGGTCCCACATGTCTTAGTAAAAGTTTCATTGATTCCTAAGAGCACACAAGATCATCATGCAAGATAAAATAAATGACCATGGAAAGTTTCACAAAATCTTCCAACCCTCAACATATCTCTCTAACCCAGAGAGTGTTTTCTCATTCTAGATAAATTTAATTAGGGATCCTAGTAAAAATAATGTGTATATGTTAATGTTATCTCTACTTTATGTACCTTTGAATAAGTATAACATGTCAATATTGTCACTAATTCATAGAACTCTTGAAAAGTATGATGATGAATATAAATAGTAAATATAAGTACAAAAAAATCATGGAAGACTCATCCATATAGAATCTCTATCCACCATATATATGCATATGTCCATATAACTAAATTTGATAAGTTTTATTTATCAAATCCTGAATTCGACAAGTCCATCTATCGATCCAACTCAATATCAACAATTTGAGTTAATTTGAAGCTAAGTAGAATATTTTTCTATTAACTATAACTCATGTTCCCAATTTACCACTCTTCCCTTAGGTCTTCCATGACATATTGATCTTAACATGTGCATAATATTTCAAATAATCATAATTTTATGTTATCAAATCATTGAAAGCAAAGCTATTACTAAATTATTCTATATATATCCTCATACATACAAAATAAATCATATGATCAATCCATAATTGTATTAAGTTATTACTAGTTAGTATCATATTTCACAGTTTAACTTAATCTACTACACTCGTGATTAAGAGGATATAATGTGATAATTAACATAACATACATAGGTCAAGGATCACACTGTTCTTTTAACCTTATAAAGGAATAAATGACATAATATCTCCTTTCTTGCTCAACTATCACAAAAGTTAAAATTTTATTCCAACCTCTAGATTGACAAGATGTTCTGCACATCCTAAACCTTACTAGCTTCTAGTGAAAGGTATTAAATATCTCTTTAAAACAACATGCATTAAGCAAAAGAGATCAGTATCAATCTATGTAAGGGTGAATAATATTATACTAATTATAATCAACTTATAATTCTTAGTATATAAATCAAGGTTTTCCACCTCACGTGGTCTTTAAAATAATAAGTTAGCTCAAGTAGTTTCTCTAAAGAGTCATAATTAAAAATTAGATAACTATCATCTCAAAAACTCCTACTTACCCTTCCAAGGTAAAAATAAAACATTGCAACTCAATTTTGCCAAAACACTACCTACTTACTATAACGAGGAGAGATATATTCCAACATAAAGATGTGCCCATCCATTAATCTTAAATTTTCTCTCTCACCAAGAGTAGAAAACATTCTCTCACAAATTTCAAAGGAGTACACTCAAACAACATTCAAAAACAAATTTCATTTAAGAGAACACTAAATCAACATCATAATAATGTCAAAATGCAATAAGATAATAAAAATAATTCACCTCTATATTTACTCTAAGATATGACACTTCTCCCTAAACCATATATCTAAAGAGTGAAAATTCCATAAACAAACTCCTAACGCAAAGGAATTATCAAGCAATATAATAACACTCTACTAAGAATATTTCCACTGCCTTAGGTGGTACCAAAACTAGATTGGTTTTATAATATTTTTTCACTCCTGGGTTAAATGAAAATAAGGCAAAAAATGAAATATGTACATATATATATATATATATATATATATATATATATATATATATATATAAAGTGAGAATCATCATGAGATTATTAAACACTCACAAAACTCAATGACAAAGATGACTTGCTAATTAAGGATGTAATCATACTCAAGGTGTTTGATCTAAGTTATCAAACTATGGTAGAAAACTTTTGTTCATATCTCATGAAATATGCTATATACCCATATACCAAAGCCTTGAATACATCTATCAACATTAAGACACTGGATAAATTGATCTCTTAAATAACTCAAAGGGGTACAAGTGTTCTTGAGGGTACACACTTAATGTTCCACACACATTTAATGAATGTCACAAAACTCTAATAATGATATAACTTGGTTCTGCACTGAGACACCATAAGTCCAAATAATAGTGCAAAACTTTTTATCTTTAGGTCCATAAGACATGAAAATGCTAATGGACTCATTAGGTCCTAGAGTTTGAGCAACAACTCTAATATCACATGTAACATCCCTAATAGGATCTAACTAAAAATACGTATTTTTTTAAATAAAAATATATAAAAAATTACAATATATCTCAAGAATATAATAGAGATAATAACAGTATTCACATTCAAACATGACATTGATTCACATAAAATATAGATCTCTAATATCATGAGAGAAAGAAAATTTAATATAGAAAGTAGTTATAACATTTGAACTCAACTTATCCAAATACACAATCACCATTATAAATGTGCATCAATGTATAATTATAACTCTTCATGATAATTTTGCAATAACAAGTAAAAAATAACACAGTGTCTAAATAAGATACTTGGCTACCCCAGAGCATAGTTTTTGAACTTCAAGTATCTTTGGAAATCTCAAGTGTTGTCTCAATAAGTAGTATTGTTGTGGGGAGGGAGAGCATAATTTGAGTGTTTTTTCACACTAACCATGGACCAATGATACCTCACACTAATCCCATCAACAAATGGTCCTCCCTTCATGGATGGATAGATAATGATGGCATGGGAATCTAGAGAGACTAGCAAGTATATGTGTGTTATATGACTTCTAACTAACTAAACATACAGTGTATCATAGAAAACGTGATCTATTGAAAGAAATCACACATACATATAAATCATACTCCTAAAATGATAATGTCTCACTAAACATACTTTAGCCTAAAATTTTACAAATAATAATATAAAAGTGATCTATAGATCTATTAATATCATGCACACCACTTGATCAGACTGCCTTCATCTAATATTACAATGTTAGTAATATAGTGAAGTCTATCTCACTCTTTACTATACATTATCAATACATATTGGTCAAATATAATTCAACCACAAGATTTAATAACTTACATCTTACTAGTAAATGCATCATATGGCATGTTATATATAGGAGTAATAATAGCATATGTTTAGTTTATAAAACATATGAATGAATCTTTCATTATGTTCTATCTCATACTAGAAATAATATTTACAAATATACCACTCTGGTAAAAATACAATTTAACAATATAATTGGTTTCTATTTATCTACACCTTATGGTAACCCATATTACCACAGTCTAGTGTTTTAAGACTTAACTACCAGTTTTCCATAATCAATCATATGAAGTAGTTTTATATACATAAAAACACAAGCATTATACAAGTAACTTTATACAGTAAATAAATTCATC
This sequence comes from Torreya grandis, assembly GCA_037957365.1. Lineage (NCBI taxonomy): Eukaryota > Viridiplantae > Streptophyta > Pinopsida > Cupressales > Taxaceae > Torreya > Torreya grandis. The sequence continues at coordinate 2,478,574 of JARHVA010002335.1, forward strand.
ATTCCCATAGAACACAATAACATATCAACACGGTATTTCCTAAAAGCTCAAAGTTTACATACACGCATACACAAGTCTTACCAACTATAATAACACACATTATCCACAATAATAACCAATATATATATATATATATATATATATATATATATATATATATATATATTAAAACAATCAGATCTAGATATGAGTTTAAGCATTATAACTATAATAAGTACCACCTAGATACAATATACATTATTACTTTAGTACCCTATGATAGACCATACTATCATAGGTTCCCAACTACATAACAACACATAAATCAAACTTATGATTTTCAAGACTCAATCGATTAATGCAAATAATAAAAATCAAAAAATAAATAATTATACCACCTAGGAATACTACATAAAAGCTTACCAAAGTATCAAAAAATATAAACATGCATCATGATGCACCATTTATGCAATAAGTGTAACTAGGTATTTATACATAATAATACAATCATAGTATATAATGTACACAAGTATTCCACACTGAATACATACAACTAATAGTCATTCATATTATTAGTAGTGAGTTAGATAATTCATTAAACCAATTATCTTATTGACTCATTTGCTTCTAGAAGACTATTCCAAATATTGTAATTCTTGATTCCTATGTAACTTAATGACATATACAATCATCTAATGAAATATAGGTATAATCTCTACATATAAGCACTTTTACATCTTAATGTGCATTACATGTAGGTATTCTAATGTATATAATTTATAAACCATGGTTTAGTTTTTTAATCTTAACTAATAAGTAAAGTAATCAACTCATGAAGTAGTTATAAACATATGGAAACACTCATTGTATACATTTAGGGGGTTTTAATCAATCATTTACTAAACTATTCCATTCAATTCTTTCACTTTTCAATTAATATTGCTCTCAAAAATATTAAATTAATAAATCTACCCCAGTTCTCCTAATTATGCCAATAATCATAAACATGTAACTCAATGTCAAAAAGATGGGTTTCCATGTTATAAGGAGTTTAAAATTTCTTCAAGTTTAAATCCACAATATGAGATAGTTATGCCTTATCCATTTGACTCCATTTACACATTGTTATGGTTATCTAATTAGTAATGACTAAGAAACCAATTTGAATCACTAATCTCCAATTATAGTTACCAATTCTAGGATTTATGCCCTTCGAGTAATATAACTATGAAACATCCTGGTTATACATCCTCCTCATATAATATATTAGTGATTAATATATTAAACATATTAGATATGTTACATATCAGTGGATATTTTTATATAAGTGAATATCAAATATGTATCATCCTTATCTCCTATATAATGGATTTCTAGTGTAATATTCATTGATGGTATTATTATGATATATATACTCATATATATAGATATATACAAATATATATATTTAAAGCAATAGTCATAATAGTATATATACTCATTAAATCTCACATATAAATCACCATTTATACTCTATATAATTCACTAAATATATCAATATAATATGAATATATTGTTATAATATATACATATATTATTCAAGAAGCTTCATATATATACAAATTAAATATATAGATGAGAACAATCATGTAGGTATTCTAATATAAGCAATTTATAAACCACATTTTAGTGTTTTAATCATAACTAGTAAGGAAGGTAATCAGCTCATGAAGTAGTTATAAACATATGGAAACACTCATTACATACAATGACTAGAAAATTCAAAACTTTATTTTTATCAAAAACATAAAATGTCTAGGTTAACAATTGGTTTACATTTAGGGGTTTTTAATAATTCATTTTCTAAACTAATCGATTCAATTCTTTCACTTTTCAATTAATATTTCTCCTAGGAATATTAACTTAATAAATCTACTCTAGTTCTTCTAATTATGCTAATAGTCATAAACATGTAACTCAATGTCGAATTCTGTAAGATAGGTTTCCATGTTATAAGGAGTCTAAAAGTTCCACAAGTTTAAATCCATAATATGAGGTAGTTATGTCTTATCCATTCGACTCCATTTACACATTGTTATGGTTATCCAAATAGTAATGACTAAGAAGTTAGTTTCAATCACTAATCTCACATTATAGATATCAATTCTAGGATTTATGCCCTCTGAATAATATAACTATGAAAAATCTAGGTTATACATCCTCCTCATATAATATATCAGCAATTAATATATTAAACATATTAGATATGTTACATCTCAATGGATATTTTTATATGTCAATGAATATCAAACATGTGGCATCCTTATCTCCTATATAGCAAATTTCTCTTGTAATATTCATAGATGGTGTTATTAGGATATATATATATATATATATATATATATATATATATATATAGAGAGAGAGAGAGAGAGAGAGAGCACTAGTCATAATAATATATATATACTCATTGAATTTCACATATAAATCACTATTTATACTATATACAATTCACTGAATGTATCATTGTAATATGAATATATTATTGTAATATATACATAGATTTCTAAAGAAGCTTCATATATATACAGATTAAAAATATAGATGAGAACAATCCGCTCTTGACCATCATAACTTGCTATCATGTTTTCTCTCTACAATATTTAACCATCTTTTTATTTATTTATTTTAATTATACTACCTCATGCACACAAAGCTATGTTATTGTGTTGTTATAATTCTATATTAATGTTACACCAACAATTTTAATTGTGTAACAATGCCACTATCCTAATGATTTTTATCTATCACATTCACATTATAATAACCTACAGTGATCAAATATGTGACAATTGTATATTCAATATTATAATATAAATTCACTATCACGATATCACAATTTCTCTAAACACTAATCATAAATATTGCTAATGTTTTATACCTCATAGTGAATCATGAAGCTACCCAAGATAGACTAGTAACCTATCTTATCTTACCTGAGTCTGATGGCCACAACAAATCTGGTTGTCCACCTAGTTGCTCTACTTTATGTGTGTGTCTTGATTGCTCATATGGCTTGTATTCAGAAGTGTTATATCCATAGAGTAACCTGAGCCCAACCAAGATCATATCGATTCCCCCATTGGCTAGTAAGACATGTTTACATATTAAAATTATTTTAATCACTATGAAATTGAATAATGATGCCTAAAAAAGAGGTCAAATCAAATTCAGGTGCAATATTTTGCTTGCTAGAAATACAAAAGCTTGATGCCCTATATAAAACAAATTGTATTTATAAAAGAAAATCAGGTTTAAAATTCTTATTATCCAACTAGAAAATATGAAATGCCACACAAAGAATTTGTGTTTGATACAAATTAAACCCTGACTCAACCAAGAGTAGATTGATGCCTTCATATAAGTTGGATTCCATGGTTAAGACTGCTAGAAAAGATAACAAATGAAACTCAGAACTTATGATGCCCTAGAAAATAGATAATAATTGTCTATACTTTCTACTGACCATATGGTGGTTAATCTTATAACTATTCTCTTTGACCAAACTAAGTCAACTCCTAGCTAATTTTGTCTTTTTGGCTGAGTTAATGATTTATTAAAAGGTATTTTAACACCAAGCTATAAAAATCATTTTTAAGACATGATGCCCTAAGAAGAATTCTATTTATAAAACATCAAATCATTTTATGAATTGTATATCTCAAATATTTTTTAATTCTTGGTTGTTATAATGTAAATGGGATGATGCACTCATAATCTATCCACATATTTGGATATAATGAAAGATAAATAGCCACCTTTATAAGGTAGCCAATAATTTAACTCATTGCTTTGGTCTATCAAAATTCTAAGAAATCCAAAACTATATTTTCAATATCTAAAATTGCTAGAATAGTAGCACGTAGGTTTAAAAGAATCTAGTGTACACGTATCTATTTGTTACACAAATTTATTCATAACCTTTGTGTGTAAAAGACAACACTCAATCATTCAAAACACACACATACAAAGGTTTAAAATTCTAATTACAACACTTACCGGTATTATCCACCTTCCTATCTAAAATTATGCCCTTAATTCTCTTATGGCCTTATCTCCAAAGTTGTTCCCTTTTTCTAATTTCTCCCATTCATAAAACTATGCCAATTCTCTTTCATTTCTTCTCTTAAATAGAAAATAAATGCCAATTCTCTTCTATATTTTTATTTTATTTTAATCTTTTTTTTTGTTATGCTAATTTTAATTTATTTTTCTCTTTTTTATAATTTCAATGTTTTTCTCTCTTTCTCTTCTTTTTTTTTAATTCCCTTTTTATATTTTAATATGAAAATACAACTTCATATTAAATCAATTTAACATTTAATTATGCTTTAGCAATTAAGGGCAAAATCATAAATAATAACCTGATTAAATTTTACATTTATTAATTCTACCTTTATTTATATTAAAGACACATTAAGCTAAACACATAAGGGAATTTATTTTCATAATCTACCTACTTAGACAATCACAGAGAATAATAATTTAAGTAAACACCAAAATAATCATTTCAAATGCATTTTCTACCATAACTAATTATTGTGGTGTGTGTAGGGTTTCGCTAGCTGTCTATCGACCAGCAATGTCTCCATCTACATCATCCTCTCTAATGATGCTCTCCCCTTGGTATGCTTGAGGGAATAATTCTCATGTATCCACCTCACAACACATGTAATTAGATATTTTCACATGATAATCATAATCAATAATATATAACTGAATAAATACATAAGTAATATTGTATTATCATTTAACTAAGAAACATTCTATTATCCTAAAATAGAATAAATTTCAAGCTTAGTCAGAAATACAATCAAATCTAAATTTGTTAATTATGGATATCCATGAATAATCTAGCAAGTTTGTTTGGTGAGGAATCAAAATGTAATAGAATCAAGTATGTAATAGTTGAATCTGTGTAACTGAACTAATTGTGGGAGTGATCATACCATGCATGATGCTCCCAAATCTAATAAATTTATATGGATATAAGCTAAAATTAATGTATCTAGGATAAATTTAAACATAATTACCAAAACTATGATTGTATCTATGTAAATATGTATTGTATTTGGTGTACTAGTCTAAACAATTTGGATTATCCTAAAGATAGGGCTACCAAATAGTAGTTCCCTATAGTGGATAATAGTGCCATGTGGTTCTAGTGTCCCAATATGGGTGCTAATGTCTACATAGTCTAATTTATGTGTGATCTAAACTGGCTGTTGAGTCTTTATTCTATTTTGTGTCTACCTTGAGTCTAATTTCTAAAACTAAGCTTGTATACTAAAATTTGTCTATAAAAATCAAAGTAGGATTCTGATCTGTATGATAAACCCTTGTAAATACCCCCTCTTTTGAGGGTAGTTTTGAAATTTATGTAAGAACTACCCTCCAAATAAGTAGCTCTATAAAATGTGTTAGCCAGAGCATGTGCATGATATTTCAATATAATATATAAACATAACATCAAAATATAAATAAATATAAATATAAGTAGATAATGTAAGATGTATGTTGTAATCTAGCATTAAACAAGGGTGTCAAGATAGATCTACAAAATATATATACCAAAAAATATAAGTAACTACCTAAGAGATGGGGCATGATTTCCAACAAGGCTTACAATTATGATAGGTAGATGCATGAGATCCCTCATGGCATCAAAAACGTGTGTGTGTGTGTGTGTGTGTGTGTGTGTGTGTGTGTGTGTGTGTGTGTGTGTGTGTGTGTGTGTGTGTGTGTGTGTGTGTGTGTATGTGTGTGTGTGTGTGTGTGTGTGTGTGTTTGTGTGTGTGTATGTGTGTGTGTGTGTGTGTGTGTGTGTGTGTGTGTGTGTGTGTGTGTGTGTGTGTGTGTGTGTGTGTGTGTGTGTAACAATAAAATACAAGTATCATGGTGTAGAAACATACAAGCACATGAGGCATGAAAAAGTTATGCCAAGGGGATAAAATACAAGGGACATGCACACGTCACTAAATTTTAAAATAAATACATGCAAGGACATGTTCAAATGTCCACATACACAAATAATAATCAGGTTTGGTGTAGAGCCATAGATATTTACATGTTCAAGAGAAAGCACACACAAGGGACATGGGCACATGTCCAAGGCATATAAACAAAGAAGTGGCATAGAATCTAAATAATAATGGCATATTCAAATTCCCTTGAATATGGAAGAAGTTTAGGAAACACAATCAAGTCTAATCTAGGAACTAAAAATGAAAACATGTGTAATTGTGTAATACAAATCTATGTATATGTTAGGATGTATATATACTATTTAACTAGTGATGATTGAAAAAAAATCTAAGCAATGAGGAGTAATGCTCAATATCAAGATAAATCAATTCATAACTAGAATGTATAGTATATAAAGATAAAACTTGGTTGTATCAAGAATTTATTATATGCCCCCGAGTGGGTGGATGTATCAAATGTATAAACATAGATTGATATAAATGCCCCTAATGGGTAGATGATAGTTGGTCTAGATTATTGTACTATATTGGAGTCTTATCTATAATATATAATCACTTGACAAGAAAAATTGAAGCATATGTGTGAAAAATGTGATTATATTAGGATAGCTAGTAATATGCAATATCTGGCAAGTAGTATAAATATAAACATAGTAATGCATACAATCTATAAAAAAAAATTATTTTTAAATATTTGAATGTTTTTATATTTTGACATATTATTTTATTATTATTATTATTATTATAATTTATGTACAAACAAATGAAAATAAACTATATACAAGGAGCGAGAGAGAGAAGGAAGTATGCACAAGGGTAAAAACCATGCTAACCAATGAGTCTCATGGGAGACTCACCATCACAGTGACTTGTACCAAAGAGGGTAACTATGATCATGCATATGGTGTGAAATGGAAACTATGAACTTGTGATTTTGTGTGTTATATAATCTAAACTTGAAGTTGCCTGAGTAGTGATGCTATGATGTTGTGGTACTGACTATGATGCCTTGTGAACTATAAGGGTCTTAGGGACCCATCTAGTAGATGTATAAGTTGTATGTGATGTAGGTGCCCTATGCTAAGAACCCCTTATCCCCAATATAACTAATCTCAATGTAACCTAATTAGAGGAATGTCCTTTAGAATATATGGCATATCTTTGATGTAATGGTCTCTCTAGTAATGGTATCTAAAGGAGAGCATGCATGTGTGTAAATATCATAAAAGTATACTCAATCTACTATGAGGACTCTACTAAACACTATGGTATATTAATATGAGATTTAATCTCTACTATAACTAATAACCATGTAATATCTAGTAGTGGAGTTGGTACTATAATTGGTGTTGATGTTGTAACTGAAGCTAGAAACTATGTTGGAACTGTATATGGGATGGGAAGAGGATACTCATATGGGACACCCTTAATCTTAACCACCTAGTTAGCATGTATATAATTAAGGCATTAGTGTATTATAGAAAGGATGGATTGAAGCTCTTGTAACCATGGCCTACCCAATAATATATTGAATACACCTAGATTGGGTACTACTAGCAATCGAGTGGCTATGTGTGTTGGTCTAACCTATAGTGGAAGCACAATCTCCCTGATGGAGCTCTAAATTTGGACACTAAAACCATTAATGACTATATATGTATGTAATATTTCCCTTTTTATGTATCCCAAGTGTTGTAAAAGTTTCATGGTGCACATGCTTATGCTTTACCCATTGTCAACCATAATACTATGAATAGGATGGTGGTATATGTATGCTCATATGAAGTGCACATGTAAATATGTGTCATCATCCACAATATCTTTCTCTAAAAATATTATAAGTGGTCTAGGTGGCACTATAGTGTGATACATGCTAATAATATTATTCAATGTATGTGTTTCCTCTATAACTATGTGATAGGAAGCTGGTGGTGGATGAGCTTGGTATGTATAGTGAACACATGAGGTGCCCCCTACCTCATTATATGTATGATTTGAAAAAGGATAAAAAAAATATTTTAAGTGCCTTTTCCTCTATTTTTTTTTTTGGTGCCTCTATAGGTGTGCCCACATCAATAATGTTGGCCTTAATGAGATCTTGTATCTTATGCTTCAAACTAGTGAATTTGTTTGTCGTGTGGCCTAATGCCCTATGATACTCATAGAATGGATTTGAAACATAACACTTTGGAAGAGGTTGTGTCATATCAACCTATTTAATGTGAGGGAGAGATATGACATTACATTTCAATAGTTGTTATATAACTCATGTCAGTGACTTTGGTAGATTAGTGAAGACTTTATGTTGAGGAGTTGACAAAGCTAATATGGGAGAAAGATCTAAAGTTGAATTTACTATGTCATTTTAATCACTTTTTATTTCTATGGATCTTACCTTGTATGGAGGTTTGTTTTTAATCTTAATATTTGAATCTGATCCATTTGTGTATTTGAGTTTTCCCATTGTTAAGAGCTTAAGCTCTCTTTCCTTAACAATGTGGCACATATCGATAAATGTGGAAAACTTATTAAATAGGATTGCTTGGTACATTTCTAGTAATAGACTCTATTTGAATATATCTTGAAGCTCTCAGTCTACCATGAGACTAGTCAATTTGGATAATATTGTCTTGTATTGTAAGACATAATTAGTTATAAGATCATTTGACCTTTGTTTTAGTTGTGCCATTTGTGCATATGATATCTTATCACTGATGTTGATAGAGAAGTGTGCCAGGAACATATCTTCTAAAGGGTTGAATGTTGTGATATATTGGTTTGTAAAATCATAGCACCACTATATGGAATAATCCTTGAGATTGCATTGAAATATCTTCATAAGAATCCAATCATTAGACACATAATCCAAGCATGTTGCATGAAAGGCTCTAAGTTGATGCTTTGGGTCACCCTTGCCATATAATGTGATCTTGGGTGCCATAAAACTAGACGGTAAAGGAGTTTATACTATGTGATGTGCCAAAGGTATATGCAAGAGAATTTTAGAATCCAAGGCATGTGATGACTTAGTTACTCCCTGCTCAAGATGTAACACCTTAAACTATAGAGTAATAACCTCTTACATAAGGGATTGTACATCTAGACTAGAATAAAAAGCCATAATTTGTGTAGCTATCATTGATGGTTGAATAACAATCTTGGGTTGTATTATCTAAGTTAGTTGAGTGGGCCCCATTGAAGGTGTAACAACATCATTAACTAGAGGGGTTGAATATTTGACCATTGTTTATCTTGTTCTTGATTTATAATATGGCTTGTGAAATATGTGCATTATCATAGGGTTGTTCCTAAATTCTATCTTTGAATCCATGTAATACCTCATCCTTGTTCATAATTATATTGTTATCATTAGTGGAGGTATTGTGTCTTGATCCTCAACATGGACCTAATCTTGTTTTTGGTTATATTGTTCATCTTCAAATGCATTTTCATTGAATTCCACATAATTAGGTGTGGATGATTCATATCTAGAGTTGTAATAGGTTTTTTATCCTTGTTATAGGTTTGGATAGCTAGAATCTGAATATGCTCTATAGGATTACCACCTAGTCTAGAATTTCTTCTTAGGGGAAGAGAGATAAAAAAATTGGATGGCATATAAAAAATAAATTAAAATAGAGATAATACAATAGAATATATGAATTATAAATAATTAATGGTAGCTAATGAAAATAGGATAAATTTTGATACAAACCCTATGAGCATCTAGGGTTAGGGTTTTAGAATCTATGGTTTCTATTGTAAAAATTTAAATTAGATTGAAAATAAATTGAAATCCTAATGTAAAATTAATTAATTTTAGTTAGGTTATATAAATAAAATAAAAAAATTAGGAGTATTCATCCCTAAATTTATTGGAGAAAATTGAGATGAATGTAAGTTAGGGTTTTATGCAATATTCAAAGTAAGATGGGTTCACCAAATGATTTAACCTTGTAGGGTTTAACTATGTAAATCATATGCTTAGATTAAAGGGTTGATTTGTCTAAATTAGTTAAATAAATATGAAATAATTAAGTATTGATTTTTTATGATCTTTGACCTTGTTTGAATTTCTAATAATAGTAATAAATAAGGATAAAAAGAGACTTATCTGAAAACAAATTATCATGGATCATCTGGGTTCTAAGAGTTTAGATTTTGGTAGTAGTTTGTGTTGTCAAAAATATTATGGTGTTCATATATTCATTAGACAATATCACCCAGTATGGATAGTATCACAAATTGTGTGTAGTGTCTTTAATGTGGCATTAATGTCCCCTTTATGAAATTGTTCCTATTTTTGGGGAATACTTGTGCCTATGTCTGTATGTCTTATTCCTGCATGACCAAAGTCTAGAGCTTTGTGTTATGCCTAAAAAACCTAATTTAATGTTCAAACCCTAATATTCCTTGCAAGTATAGCATGAGAAATAATTTTTTTTTTGTAAATAGGATGGACTAGACATCATTAACACCCTGTTGTGTAGAGAGTTGCCTACATACCAATACTCTGAAGAGGGATCAAGCTCAATGTATTTCTCTCACCTAGTGATTGATGTATGTGTAAGTGAATACTAGAATAAGAATGAATTTGGATAAATTTAATGTGCTTGAGATATGAATTGATTAAAAACTAGGCTCAAGGCTATTGTAGATGGTAGTATGTAGAAGTAGGGCAAAATAGGGATCAAATACCTTGATTTTGCTCAACTTTGTCTTTAGTTTTAAAATCTTTTACATCTATTATCCATATAGTGAATAGAGGTGGATTAGACTTGTATCTATAGGGTTTTGTTACTTGTGTAGACAATAAAATGAGCTTAGGCCAACCTTAGGAGAGGCATATATTTAAAAAACTAACCATTGAGAAGAGATAGGGCTAAGGATAGTAGTTCCCATTTGGGGACATTGGCACCATATAGTTTGAGTGTCCCAAAAGAGATGTCAATGTCCTCTTTATATACTACTAATCAATTTGGATTGGGTCTAAGATGATAGTTCAAAGACTTTGTTATGACTGGATATAGGTGACTGTGGTCTGTTAAATGACCAAAAAAGTAAATCTAATGCTCAAGGATAGGTATATGGATAACATAGGGATAGGTTAACTCAAGTGACACTCTTAGCATCCAATTACCACTTTTAGGTGATTATAATCACCCATTAGATGGGATTATTGGTATTTATACACAACATACACCTCATATGGTTTAGAGACTTATTTATTTTCATAACAGGGAGATTATGGATGATAACTCATATATTCATTCCTTATTCATTTGAGCATACCTTGATCACTAGCCTATAAATAGTATTATGATTGGTAATGTTATAATAGAGAATGTATGCACCATGACATTACTCACACATTTGGGATATACTCATTATAATTTACATCTTTTTACCAAATTAGTTGGAGCATTTGATGGGACATCACAAAAGGTTCTTGGTGATATGAACTTACCTTTATAGGCATGTCCAATGCATGGTTACTACCTTTTCAATTATACTTTTCATGAGTATATTTTATTAGTATGAGATTAGATACATACACTTTGTATAATATGTTCTATAGTGCATGGGTGTGTTAAACACATTCATGCCAATTGGGTAGTTATAATTTTTGGAATTTCATATGATCATCCACTTAAACAAGAGAAATCTATACCCATGAAGTTAATTATCAAACCTACTAAGGCTAATCCTCCATGAAAGGGTAATCAATAGGCAATCCCATTTCCTAGGAACCTAGTACTTGAGATACCATTACATCAGCGATACACAATGGATTGCATGTAATCCTTATATGTAATAGGAAATACAGTAGATCTATAAATCAATCCTATCTTGGAGAAGATAGATCCTAATTATAGTTCCAATTGGGCATACATTATATAATATGGGTCATGAACAATATGGATTCACTATACCTAACAAATGGATATCTTACCACAAATAATATCACTAGGGAGGGTTCCAAAGCCTCCAGTCAAACAAAACCATGTAGTAACCCTAACTAGGTCCTATGTTTTATTATTCACTAAACTAATAATAAGTAAAGTAAAATTCTAATCTAGTGCTCACGAAATCTTGTGGCACAAAGTGGGGGTTAGTAAACTTAAAATTAAGCATGCATAAGAGAATCCTAATTAAGCTATGTATAGGTAAAACCCTAATGCATGTAGAGATCAATATATTTAAAATATATTACTTATGTTATTTTTATCTATTAAAGAGAGGATCAATGTTAGAGATACTTATATTGAAGATGAACCCATTGAAACACTCAAATTAGGTTTGTCAAAATAAGAGGACTTTCAACCTTAAGGACTCTAAAGAACTTATTTTAACCACATAAGTCTTAGGTCAACAAATGAAGTATATAGATCATCCCATACATATTGTAAGCATTAAAATTAAAATAGACTTACCTTCCCACAACATGTTCCCCATTCTTTAGGACACCTTATAGATTCGTTGGTTTACTGTGAAGATTGGGTACTTGCATGAAAAAATAAGTAGCACCATAGAGTTTTTTTAATTATCCTATTCTAATATATTGGCCTACTGCACCCAAATGAACCTTGGCTCTATTTTGAGGCCAACTATATGGAAATTAGTATAAATTTAAACATAGTGATGCATACAATCTATATTTTTTTTGTATTTTTTAAATATTTGAATGTTTTTTTATTTTGACATATTATATTATTTTTATGTTTTTTATTATAAACTATGTAAAAGCAAATGAAAATAAACTATGTATAAGGAGTGTGAGAGAGAAGTAAGTATGTACAAGGGTACAAACCATACTAACCAATGAGTCTCATGGGAGACTCACCATCATCGTGACTTGTATCAAAGAGGGAAACTATGATCATGCATGTGGTGTCAAAGGGAAACTACGAACTCATGATCTAGTGTATTATATAATTTGAACATGAAGCTACTTGAGTAGTGATGATATGATGTTATTACATTGATTATGATGTCTTATGAACTATAGGGGTCTTAGGGACCCATCTAGTATATGTATATGTTGTAATGATGTAGGTACCCTATGTTGAGTACCCCTTATCCCCAATATAACTTACCTCAGTGTAACCTAAGTAGAATAAGGTCCATTAGAATCTATGGCATATCTTTAATGTAATAGTATCTCTAGTAATGGTGTCTAAAGTAAAGTATGTATGCATGTAGATACCATAGAATTATACTCGACCTAATTTGAGGACTCTACTAAACACTATGGTGTATGCATAAGATATGTACTCTCTGTTATAACTGATAACCATGCAATATTTGGTAGTGGAGCTAGAATTGTAATTGGTGTCGATGTTAGAACTAAAGTTGGAAACTATTTTAGAATTATATATGGGATGGGAAGAGGATACTCATATAAGACACCCTTAATCTTAACCACCTATTTAGCATGTATATAATTGAGGCATTATTTTACTTTAGATGTGATGTCTTGAAACTGTTGTGACCATGGCCTACACAATAATATATCGAATACATCTACACTTGGTAGTACTAGGAATCAATTGGCTATGTTTGTTGGTCTAATCTATAGTGGAAGCATAATTTCCCTGATGGAGCTCTGCATGTGGACACTAAAACCACTAATGATTTTATATGTATGTAATATGTCCCTCTTTATGTATCCTAAGTATTGTAAGAGTGTCATGGTGCACATGCTTATGCTTTACCCATTGACAACCATAAAATTATGAATAAGATGGTAGTCTATGTATACTCATATGAAGATCACATGTAAATATCTATCATCATCCACAATCTCTTACTCTAAAAATATGATAAGTGGTATAGGTGGCATTGTAGTGTTATACATGCCAATAATATTATGCAATGGATATGTGTCCTCTATAACTATCTGATAGGAAACTGGTGGTGGATGAGCTTGGTATGTATAGTGAAAACTTGAGGTGCCCCTTACCTCATTATATGTATGCTTTGGGAAAGGATAAAAAATATTTTGAGTGTGTTTTCCTCTATTTGTTGTGTTGGTGCCTCTATAAGTGTGCCCATATCAATAATGTTGGACTCAATGAGAGTCTGTATCTTGTGTTCCAAGCTAGTGAATTTGTTTGTTGTGTGGTCTGGTACCTTATTATACTCTTATAATGCATTTAAATCATAAATATTTGGAAGAGGTTGTCATGTATCAACCTATTTAATGTGAGGGAGAGATATGACATTGCATTCTAATAGTTGTTATATAACTCAAGTTGGTGACTTTGATAGATTAGTAAAGACTTTATGTTGAGGAGCTAATAAAGCTAATCTAGGAGAAAGCTCTAAAGTTGCATTGACTATGGCCTTTTGATCACTTTTGTTTTCTATGTCTCTTACTTTGTATGGAGGTTAGTTTTTATTTTTAATAGTTTAATATGATCCATTTATGTATTTGAGTTTGCCCATTGTTAATAACTTAACCTCTCTTTCCTTAACTATGTGACACATATCGATAAATGTGGAAAACTTATTGAATAGGATTTCTTGGTACAATTATATTAAAAGACTCTATTTGAATATATCTTGAAGATCTTAGTCTATCATGGGACTAGTCAATTTGGATAATATTATCTTTTATTATAGGACATAATCAACTATAGGCTCATTTGACTTTTGCTTTAGTTGTGCCACTTGTGCATATGATATCTTATCACTGATGTTGATAGAGAAGTGTCCTAGGAACATATCTACTAAAGGATTAAATTTTTGATAGATTGGTTTGGAAAATTATAGAACCATTATAGGGCATAATCTTTGAGATTGCATCAAAATAACTTTGTAATAATCCAATCATTGGACACATAATATAAGCATGTTACATGAAAGGCTTTAATGCGATGCTTTGGGTCACCCTTGCCATATATAATATGAACTTGGGTGCCATAAAACTAGATGTCAAAATATTTTCTGCTATGTGATGTGCCAAAGGTATATGCAAAATAATATTAGAATCCAAGGCATGTGATGGCTTACTTGCTCCTTATTCAAGATGTAACACCTTAAACTATAGAGTAAGAACCTCTTCCATAAGGGATTGTACATCTATACTAGAATAACTAGCCACAATTGGTTTAGATATCATTTATGGTCAAATAAAAATCTTGTGTTGTGTTATCTATGTTGGTTGAGTGGGCCCCATTGAAGGTATAACAACATCATTAACTAGAGGGATTGAAGATTTGAACATTTTTGTCATATTTTTTATTTATAATATGGCTTGTGAAATATGTGCATGATCATGGGGTTATTCATAGATTCTATCTCTAAAGCCCTATAATACGTCATCCTTATTCATAATTATAATTTTATCATTAAGTAGAGGTATTGTGCCTTGATCCTCAATGTGGACCTGATCTTATTTTTGGTTATATTATTCATCTTCAAATGAATTGTCATTTAATTCCACATAATTAGGTGTGAAGGATTCATATATGGATTTGTAATAGGTTTTTTATCCTTGTTATAGGTTTGGATAGTTGGAATCTAAATATGCTCTATAGGATTACCACCTAGTCTAGTATTTCTTCTTAGGGGAAGAGAAATAACTTTTTTAAATGGCATATAGAAAATAAAGTTAAATAGAGATACTAAAATAGAATATATGAATTATGAATAATTAATAGAATCTAATGAAAATAGGATAAAAAATGATACAAACCCTAAGAGAATCTAGGGTTAGGGTTTTAGAATCTATGGTTTCTTTTATGACAATTTAAATTAGATTGAAAATAAATTGAAACCCTAATGAAAAATTAATTTAATATAGCTAGGTTATCTAAATAAAATAAAAAAATTAGGAGTATTAATCTATAAATTTATTGGACAAAATTTAGATGAATACAAGATAGGGTTTGATGCAATATTCAAAGTAAGACAGGTTCACCAAATGATTTAACCTTGTAGGGTTTAACTATGTAAGTCATATGCTTAGATTAAAGGGTTGATTTTCCTAAATTAGTTAAATAAATATGCAATAATTAAGTATTGATTTTTTATGATCTTTGACCTTGTTTTAATTTATAATAATAGTAATAAATAAGGATAAAAAGAGACTTATCTAAAAACTAACTATTGTGGATGATCTGGGTTCTAAAAGTTGAGATCTGGGTAGTAGTTTGTGTCATCAACAAGATTATGGTGTTCATATGCTCACTAGACAATAGCACCTAGTATGGATAGTAGCACAATTTTTGTGTAGTGTCCTTAATGTGGCATTAATGTCCCCTTTGTGAAACTATTCTTATTTTTTGGGATCACTTGTACCTATGTCTATATGTCTTATTCCTGCATGACTAAAGCTTGGATCTTTGTGTTATGCCTAAAAAACCTAATTTAATGTGTAAATCCTAATATTATTTGTAATTATATCATGATAAATAATTTTGTGTGTTAATAAGATGGACTGGACATCTTTAACACCCCATTGTGTAGAGATTTTCCTACATACCAATACTTTGAAGAGGGATCAAGCCCGATGTAGTTCTCTCACCTAGTGCTTGATGTATGTATAAGTGAATGCTAGAATAAGAATGGATTTGGATGCCTTAAATGTGCTTGAGCTTTTAAATAATTTAAAACTAAGCTCAAGGCTATTGTAGATCATATTATGTAGAAGGAGGGCAAAATAGGGATCAAATACCTTGATTTTGCTCAACTTTGTCTTTAGTTTGAATAGATTTTGCATCTATTATCCATATAGTGAGTAGAGGTGGATTATAATTGTATATATAGGGTTTTTTTACTTGTGTAGATAATAAAATTAGCTTAAGCCAACCTCAGGAGAGGCACACATTTGAAAAACTATCGATTGAGAAGAGATAGGGCTAAGGATAGTGGTTCCCATTTGGGGACACTAGCACCATATAGATGTAGTGTCCCAAATGAGATGCTAATGTCCTTTTTGTATACTACTAAAAATTTTGGATTGGGGTCTAAGATGATAGTTCAAAGACTATGTTATGACTGGTTATAGGTGATTATGGTTTGTTGATTGACTTAAAAAGTAAGTCTAATGCTCAAGGATAGGTATATGGATAGCATAGGGATAGGTTAACTCAAGTGATACTATTAGCATTTAATTACCACTTTTAACTGATTAAAATCACCCATTAGATGATATTATTGGTACTTTTACACAACATACATCTCCTATGGTTTAGAGACTTATTTCTTTTGATAAAAGGGAGATTATGAATGATGACTCATATATTCATTCCTTATGCATTTGAGCATACCTTGATCACCAGCCTATACATAGTGTTATGATTGGTAATGTTATATTAGAGAATTTTTTGACCATGACATCACTCACACATTTGCAATATACTCATTATCATTTACATCCTTTGACCAAATTAGTTAGAGCATTTGATAGGACATCACACAAGGTTCTTGGTGATATGAACTTACCTTTATTGGTATGTCTAATTCATGGTTACTACCTTTTAAGTTATAATTTTCAAGAGTATATTTTATATTTTATTAGGATGACCTTGGATACATACACTTTATGCAATATTTTCTATAGTGCATGGGTGTGTTAAACACATTCATGCCAATTAGGTAATTATATTTTTTGGAATTTCATACAATCATCCACTTAAACAAGATAAATTTATACCCATGAAGTTAATTATCAAACCTACTAAAGTTAATCCTCTATGAAAGGTTAATAAATAAGCAATCTCATTTCCTAGGAACCTATTACTTGAGATACCATTACATCATGGATACATAGTGGATTCCATGTAATCCTTGATGCAATAAGAAATACAGTAGATCTATAAATCAATCCTATCTTAGAGAAGATATATCCTACTTATACATCCAATTTATGATACATTAGTTAATAAGGGTCATGAACAATATGGATCTAGGATACCTAATCAAGGTATATCTTACCATAAATAATATCACTAGGAAGGGTTCCAAATCTCTAGTCAAGCAAAACTACATAGTAACTGTAACTAGGTCCTATGTTTTCTTATTCACTAAACTAATAATAAGTAAAATTCTAATCTATTGCTCCCCAAATCTTGTGGCATAAAGGGAGGGTTAGTAAACTTGAAATTAAACATGCATAAGAGAATCTTAATTATGCTATGTAAAAGGTAAAACCCTAATGCATGGAAAGATCAATATATTCAAAATCCATTACTTATGTTATTTTTATCTATTAAATATAGGATCAAAGTTAGAGATACTTACCTCAAAGATGAACCTATCGAGACCCAATCTCTCCCTTGGACAAAGGTACTTTTCAAGAGGTTATTATGGTTTTTAAGTATCACTAATAAAGGACAAAGCATCCAAGACTTCTCCATAAGACAATATTATTCTCTAAGTAGAAACCCTAGGCTAAGAATCCTCAAGTAGAATGGTTGAAGAGTAGATTTTAAAGAAGCACAAATGAATAATTAATTCTTGTTGTCTCTCTAAGAATGTAAAAATGGGTGTTGATATAGGTGGATCTAACCCTAAACCCTTCCAAAATTTTAGGCCTAACAAGGTCAACCTTGTCGACCTAGTATTGAAATTGGTAAAAACTAACTAGTTTATGAACTATGTCAGCCATGGCCGACCTAGTTCCTAGTAAGCTTTGTAAATAATAATACAAGGTTGATGTGGCCAACATAGTCATTTAAACTATAAAAAAGGGGTTTAGGTTACGGAAAGTACTAATAATATGGTAAATGACTAGAGGACGGTGTAAAATAAGAGGCAAAACTTAGGGGAATGTTTTTAAGATGTAATTAGATTGATAACAAGTGGTAATAAGGGACAACAATCCTATTAAGCACTAATTATCTATCCACCCCTTCCCTAGTGCACCCCTTAAGGCATGCATTCAAAGAGATTTAGACTTGATGGGTTCCTACAAGATAGAAAACATCAGTAATTGATAAAGTTTGAAAATATTATGTGTATACATATGCCCTACTTGAATCCCATCACATGTCACTTAGGTGCAACAAGGTATGGTGCTTCGAGAAAGAACATAATAACACACATTGTTGAGGCTAAAAAAAACTATAGTATTTTAAATCATAAAATAATTAAAAGTAAATTACTAAAAGGGAAATAATTGAATCTAAATGTATGTGTACCTTGACTTACCTTTATCACTAGATGGTTTTTTATTTTGTTTTTAGTTTTTATCATGGAGGGTGTAAAGACTATTTTTGACAAACACAAGAATATAAAACTAAAGATAAAAAATAAACAAATGTAAGAAATCCAAGATAACTGGTGCTATGTGGATGGGATGTACTTAAAAATTTATCAAGTTGGGGTGATAAGTGTTATATTAGACCAAATGACCAAGTCAAAAAAGTTAGAGTAAATTGGGTAATCAAAAAGCCAAGGCTACTAAAGTCTGAGAAACTAAAATAATTAAACCTTAAGTAATAAAGGAAAACTCACCAAGTCAAACCAAGGATATATGTCAAAAATATGGTAATCAAACATTAATGTAAAAATAGTAACAATCCTTAAAAAAAGATGGGCAAGTAAAATGGTGAAACAACATTAATGAATAAGCAGTAACAATCTTTACTTAATCATCAATGAAAAAAGTACATAAAACGGAAAACAACATTGGTGAGTGAGAAGTAACAATCCAACTATATTCAATAATGGAAAAAATACATGACAGTAGAAATGGACTCAAGTGTCCACAAAAGGGGTAGTAAAATAATGATAAATGGTAAATAAATCAAGGCACATATAGAAATATAGGGTCATAGTGTAAATAAAGTAATGCTAGTCACTCAAACATGTTGTTTTGCTCTAGGGATAGATAAAAGTGAAATAAAGTAGTGTGAACATGTTTTTAAGATGTGAAGAAGAGGGAAGTATATAAAATGGGAAAATAGATTTATAATCACACTTTTCTTGTCAAGGGGGGAAATGAAATGGGTGGAGGGGAGAATGAAGGAAAACTAAGGTAGAGGAATTATTTATCAAATTCAAGAACTCAAATTAGGTTTGTAAAAACAAGAATAATTTCGACCTTAAGGACTCTAAATAACTTCTCCTAATCACACAAGTCTTAGGTCAAAAAATGATTTATATAGATCATCCCATGAAGGTTGTATGTATGAAAATTAAAATGGACATAACTTCCCACAACGTGTTCCCCATTCTTTAGGACCCCTTATAGAGTCATCAATCTACTAAAAATATTGGGTATTTACATGAGAAAATAGGTAGCACCATAGAGTTTGTTGAATTCTCCCATTCTAATCTATTGGCCTACTACACCCCAATGGACCTTGGCTCTATTGTGAGGCCAAATATGGAGTTTAAACTTTAATTGGAGATAGGAGATGTGCTTGTAATCATGTCTTTTGTTATGATTTTGAATTTTGAGATGTGTATGTTGCCTTTTGTATATCATTGCCTTTTATTTTGAATGATTTGGATTTTAACTTTCTTGATAGATTTTTCTATTCTTCCTCTATATGGATTAAGAAACCAAACATGAGTGCTAAAGATGACTTTCATATGAAAACATGGGACTTGGTTGCTAAGAGATAGAAATCAGAGAGCATGCTGTCTAAGAGTATCATAAATTTAGACAAAATAAAAGTGTTATCTTGACTTCAACCTTGTTTTATCCAATCTAGAGTGAAAGGAAAGGAAATCAAGAAGTAGGAAACATGAAAAAATTTAAATTACTTCAAATTAAAAAAATATGACAAAGGGCAGAAAGGGGTATAATGATATTGAAGTGTGATTAATTATCATAAGAATTAGGGAAATGTAGGAAAACATACTAACACAGGTTTTTTATGAAAATTTTATCTATCAAAAAAATTAAAAGCAAAAGCTGAGAACAAAGATCCAAAACTTGTAACCATTGTAGAACATATTCTAGATACAAATACTAAAAAATGGTGATTTTATGAGGAAGGCTAGGTCTTATCCATGGTCTTACACTACAACTCATAAAAGAGGAACCCCAGGGGGTGTACAAAGTATGTGAAAAATAAATGAGATAACAAAAATATGGTATTTTTGAGGAAGGCCAAGTCCTATCCATGGTCTTACACTAAAAATCACAAATAAAAACCCAAGGGGTGTCAAAAAGTGTGTATAAAGTGAGAAAATAGAGAGGATAAAATTACATTATGAGGAATACCAAGTCTTATCTATAGTTTTACAATGCAACTCATAAGAAAAAAAGGGAAACCAAAAGACTAAAAGGAAGGACTAAGATTTGTGAAAGGAGAGAATTGATGCAAAAGGTAAGACCCATGTAAGTATCCTAAAAAAAGTGATATATATATATATATATATATATATAGTAGGAAGAAGAAGATAAGGATTTAGGTAAAATACTTCTTGAGGAATTATGCATTGGTGGGTTCTTTGAAAATATGACCTTCATTGGTTTAAAGGTGATAAGTACTTAGACCAATAATACCTTTGACTAAATAAGGACCCCACCATTTTTGGGCATATTTACCTTATTTTTTATTAGTGTAGTCTAATTTAAGGATAATATCACCAACATTAAATGTGTGAACTTTAACTGATTTGTTATGTTATTTAGCAATATGGTCCTTGTATTGGTAATTATGTTGCAAATAATAAATCCTATATTCATCAATGATATTAAGAACATGAAGGTGAGATTCACATAATTATTCATTATGTATGATACCATGAAGAGATATACAAAGAGATGGAAGCTCAAGTTCTAATGGGAGGACTAATTCAAAACCATATACTAGAGAGAATGGTATTGCCCCAGTGGCAGTGTCTATGCTAGTATGATAGGCCCAAAGAGTAGGATAGAGATGAAGGTACCAATCTATGAAGATTTCATGAATTATATTTTAAATAATTTTATTAGTTGCCTTAGCTTTTCCTTTAAATTTTGGATGATAGGGTGTGGATAATTTTTTACTGATTTTAACTTTAGCACAGAGCTATTTAACATCTTTGTTTTTGAAATTATCACCATTTTTTGAAATGATAGTATGAGGGACACCAAAGTGGAAAATTATTTTATTAAGGATGAATTTAGAGATTTTAGTACTAGTGACATTGACAAGTGTCATAGTCTCTACCCATTTGGTAAAATATTTTGTGGTTGTGATTATAAAGGCATGCCCATCTTGAGAGTGAGTTAATTTGCCTATGAGATATAATTCCCACATGGAGAATGGCTAGGGATGTTCTATGATTTGAATCTTAGCTAGAGGTGAATGAATTAAATCATTATGAATATGGTAAGGAGTAAATTTTTTATAAAATTTTATTGCATCTTTTTCAAGAGTGGGCCAAAAGTATCCTATATGTAAGCATTTGTGGATTCTAGCATGTCTAATACAGTGGCCACTATAAATGCCCCCATATGTTTTTTCAAGAAGAGGAGGAACCTCATCTTTCATAACATAGAAAAATAAGTTACCTTCATCATTTTGATAATATAGTATGTTATATCAAAATACATACTTAAAAACTTTTTTACAAATTCAAATATTTTTGCAATAATCAAGATTGGGAGGATAAGTTTGGTATTCTAAAAATTGAATCATGTCTTTGTACCATGGGCTTTGTAAAATGGTAAAGGCCTTAATGTGGTAAATAAGTGAATCTTATGGTTGAAAATAAGATCTGAATTTTCTTATTTAGATAAGAAAAGTGGGATTGGTAAGAACTTAGTGTAGATGAAAAAGAGATGTTGAAGAAGAAAGGGAATTGGTAATAGAATTTTGATCTCAAGGAATAGGCTCGATGGTGAAATAAATGAAATATTTAGTAAGATTGGTTGTGATTTGATGATACTAAATGAGATTATCATTTTTACATTGTTAATCACCATTGATTTGTCAACAAATGACCTAGGAATCACCTAAAGCATGTAGGTATTGGATATCTAAATCAAGGCTTTCATGCCTAGGATTAAAGATTTGTACTCTACCATGTTATTAGTAACATAAAATATTAGGAAAAAAGATAATGAGATTATTTTTACAAGGGGGATCATAAGGATAAAACCTTCCCCACCTCTTTGAAGGCATTTAGCACTATTAAAATAAAGGGTCCAAGTATCCTCATGTAAATCGACATTAATTTCAGGGAGTTCTTTGATAACTTTTTTTAGTTTAGTAGTATCAAGGATAATAGTTAATTTGTCAAGATTACTTGATTTAAGATCAATAGTGAAGCTATGGAATTAATCTTTAAGGGATATGGCTTGGTTGAGACCTTCAATATAGGGAATATTGTCATCAAGAATACTATCTTGAAGGTGGTCAGTAGTAGGCATAGGAGCCATGGCAAGCTAATCAGTGATGATTTGTCCTTTGATAAATTTTTGAGTATTAATTTTGAGATCAAATTCCATGATAAGGACCATCTATTTTTTGATTCTATCTCTAAGAAGAAAGGATTTAGAGAATAAGTGATGAAGGGGATCATAATGGATGATAACTTAAGTGGTTTGATAAAGCACATAATGTCAAAGTTTTTCAGTGAAAAAAATAAATGGTAAGGAAATCATGTTCTACTTTCATGTAATATTTCTCATAATCAATGAAGCCTCAGCTGATATAGTAGATGGCATATTCTCTTTTAGTATCATCTTGTTGGGCAAGCATTGCCCCAAATGATATGGGTGTGGAAGAGATATATAGGATCAAAGGTTGATAATTTTAAGGGGGGAAATATTAGGTGGGTAAAGTAATGATTATTTCATATTATAATTTTTTTTTTGATAGGGATCCATCCACTCTAAATCATCACCTTTTTTAAGAAGATAATTAGTGAACTATATACAGTTAGCCATTTTGGGGATGAATCATCTAATTTCCCCAAGTTTTCATAGGTAAGTGAGAATGTCTAAAATGGATCGATGGATGGGAATGTTTATGATATCATTAATCCTTGTAGGGTCAACATTGATGCTATGAAGAGAAACTAAGAATCCTAATAGTTTTCTAGATGTGACACCGAAGACACATTTGTAAAGATTTAGTCTAACTTTATATTTAAGAAAGTTTTCAAATATGATGTAAAGATAAAAAATATGATTCTTATGACATTTATTTAGTAATGAGGTCATCCACATAGGTTTATACATTTTTTTGAATAAGATCATGAAAGATATGAGTCATTACCTCTTGATAGGTAGCTCTGGTATTTTTGAGGTTGAAGGGCATTTTAACATAGCAATAGGTGCCCCATTCTTTGGTGAAATTTATCTTATGTTATTCTTTGAGGGTAATGTGAATTTTTTTATATCCCAAAAAACCATCCATAGGAGATAACATTTCATAACTAGTTGTGGAATCAACAATGGCATCTATTAAAGGTAGAGGTAAATTATCCTTGGGACAAGCAAGATTAAGATTAATGAAATCAATGTAAAATAAAATGACCATAGTGACATTTTTTATGAATATGTATTATACTATAAACCTATTCAAAATATTCCATTGGTTTGATAAACTTAACATCAAGAAGTTTGATAATTTCTTTATGGCATAAGGTGGAAACCTTGGGTGGAAATTTCCATAGCTTTTGACATAAAAGTTTGACATGGAGATAAGTGATGATATTTTTCATCATGATTCTAGGGTCAATACCAATCATGTCCTCATATGACCAAGAAAATATCTCATCATATTTATCTAAAAATAAGCTAAAGTTATCATGTTCAGCAGGTGTGAGTTCATGAGAAATTGTAATTAGTTGAGGGAATGATGGAGTACCATATTCAATGTGAGTAATTTTGTTGATGATCATATAATTTCCATCTTGGAATTAATATGGTGAATTAGGTAAATCATAAATTGAATTAGCTTTAGGATCTATGCTAGTGATGAAGTTGTTGAAATAGGGAGATTTATTTTTTGAAGTTCCCAAGTTTGTGACATTGCCAAAGAAGTTGAGGTTCTCAGGCATGAAGTAATTCAATAATATCTTCATCTCTAGTCAAAGTGGGAAGAGGAAAATAATACTCAACATCTACTTTGATATCAATAATTTAATTACCATGTAAATCATATTCAAAATGTATTTGATGGACATCAGTGGCCTTAGAATCTAATGTAATCTTAGAAGTAGGAGTAGATTGATTAGATGAGATTGGTGTATCATTAGTTTCTTTTATGGGGGAAGAATTAGATGTAATGATGGGATTTCTAATTGGTGGAGAATATGCAAGAGTTTTCAAAGGTTCGGAAGGTAGAATTGTTTTGACCACCCATGGAGTATCAATAAGCAGATAATTAACAAGAGGTACATGACCATCAGGAGCTAATTCAAAATCCATGGAAATGGTGTGAACATCCTCATTGAAAGCATGTATTTGAGATAAATTTTTATATTATTATTGTACATCCAAGTCTCGATATTGATCTTGGGCCATGATGTATTTATCATCATAAGTTAAAGAGATGGTACATGCTTGAGATTCAGGGGGAGTTTTAGAAAGTGAAATTCTTAGGTCATTGAACTTATGTGGAGATATGATTAGAAGATCTTAGAATAATTTATCCACTTCATATTCATTACATCTGAAGACATCTTCTGGGTAAGAAGGTTATTGAGCATTATATGGAAGTGTAAAATTATTGATCTCATCAACGAGAGGAATAGTGCGATTATAAGGTAACAAAGAGGGAAGAAGCCACTATGAGATATAAGGAGGTAGCTTAGTAGTGTTGAAAGTATGTTACAATTCATTAGGTTCATCATCATTCAAATTATCAAGAGTGACATATAAGTCTAGATTGATGTTGATGAATTCAGGTAAGGGAGAACTATTCATGGTACAAATGGTAGGAATGTGATATTGAGATTTCAGACTGGGGAGTTAAATACTCTAAGGGTTGGTATCAACCTCATGCTTATGCCATTTGTATTTCTATATGAATTGTATGAATTAGCTATTGGAATAAGTGATATCCCTAATTCTATGAGTCTAAGGGTGATTGAGGAGTATGATATAAGATAGGGGCA
The DNA here is from genome assembly GCA_037957365.1 of Torreya grandis. Classification (NCBI taxonomy): domain Eukaryota; kingdom Viridiplantae; phylum Streptophyta; class Pinopsida; order Cupressales; family Taxaceae; genus Torreya; species Torreya grandis. The sequence goes on from JARHVA010002335.1 coordinate 2,504,595, forward strand.
AATCAAGGACCAAAAGTTTAGTTTGAATAGTCTTAGGTCTGATTGTTAGGGGAAGCCAAATACAACCAAGTGGTTTTGATTAGTTTTATCAAATACATGATAGGTGAGGTGGTTTTTCTTAAGATGATCCTTATTATATCCAAGTTGTTTCATAATATGCAAAGATGTCACATTAATATTGGACCCTTCATCAACTAAAAATTTATGAATAAGGGTAGGATTGATGGCTATTTTAATAAATAGGGGTGGATCATCAACACATAAAAGGATTTTATCATGAATCATATCCTCTTCAATAAATTAAATGTATGGTTTTGAAAAAGGACAAATGGATTCAATGGTATGTGCATTGGTAGGTTGAGGATCAATAAAGGGTGGTCCTCCATATATATAAGATGGATCTTCAATTTCTTATAATTATTACATGAGTAAATTGTGATAATAAGAGGAAGTATGAACTAAATCCATAAGTGGAATTTTTCAAGGCATGGAGTTGAGTTCTTTGAGAAAGTTCCAATGGGATTTAGAAGAAGAACCAGTGTGAGGTTTAGAAGGTAAGGTAGATTTTGAATGAATGGAAGTTGTTTAGGGTTTAAACAAAGGGGGTGGTTCCTCATGAGATTTCAAAGCTAAATGAGTGATTATATTATCTTTGAAAATTTATTCTTCCAAAGATGGTTTCTTAGGTTTTGTGATGGTATCTTTATGAGCTAGTTTGTAATAATAGTTTACCTTAGCTGTGTTATCATATTGATAATTATTGTAATATTGATCATAGTCAGTGTTAATAGCACAAACATCCTCAGTATTTTATTGATGATTATATGTGGGAGAATATTTTTGGTTTTTAAAGAATAATATTTGGGAACTTGTCATTTTTGAGAAGTGATGTTGTAATCTTGACGATGAAGTTGGATCATGGCTTCATGATTGAAGGAATCACCAAGCATGTAGGAGAAAACATATTTAGTAATCCCTCAACAAGTTTCATGGGAATGACTAATGTCAACATGAAACCAACAAAATTGTTTAGGGTCATACCATTTAGGAGGATTATTAGGATATGTAAAGGGTTTAGAGGGTAGTAATAATTGTTTCATTTATTACACAGTTAGTGGTATGTAAGAATATGGGAGAGTGTCAGCTTTGACATCTTTGGGTTTGGTTTGAAAGTATTGCTAGTGATGGTATTGGTATAAGTTTGAAAATATCCTTTAAGTAATTTGGTGTTAGGTTTGAATTTCTTCATGATTAAGTTTTGATGTTTGGCTTGGTCAATAGCTTCATTAAGCATTTGAGGAGAAAATGATTTAACCTTATATTGAATCAAAGGAGTTAGATTAGTTATAAATAGGTTGAATAAATTGGCATTAGTCCTGTTATGGTTGGCCTTATGGGCCAGAGATTTCCAATGTATGATAAAATCATGAGTTGATTTAGTGGGATATTATTTAGCATTGATGAAATGGCTAAGGAAATTTTCAAGAAGGTCATTATGTTAAAACTCTTTAACTAAAGGATTGACTAAATCCTCAAGTTTCCAAATGGAACATTGGTGAAGTTGGTTATACCATTCCAACACATCATCAATGAAGTTTTTAACCAAAATTTTAGTTGTGGCAAAAGTATTATTTTAGATCCACTCTTTATAAAGATTACCAAATGTTTTAAGAAAGGATGCATGGTCTTTAGTCCCAACATTCTTGATAGTTAGAGATATATTACCAATATCAATGTAAATGATGAAAGGGGATAAAGGCTCATTTTGGATGTTTTGAATCATTTTTTTATTCATGATAGGTTGAGGGACAACATTTCATGAGGCATCTCTAAGATGTGGAGGAATAAAATTTGGATTGGCTTGAGGATTGAGAATAGGAGGTTGATTATCCATATTGATAAAATGACATTGTAATTACATCATTTGAGAGGTGTTATAAGTTTTCATTATTTTTACTCATTATATGACTTGTGCAAGAAGTTGAGTCATATCAATTGGTGGGTTGTTGTTTATAGGAGAACTCCCCAAATTAGTATTATGGGGAGGTTTATTAAAAGGTGGAATACCAGTGAGATTGTTGGATAGACTTTTGTCAATGGTTCCCACATTATGTTGAAAATATTGAAAATGAGAATTATCTTGATAGGTACAAAAAGGATTAGATCCACCTACCTTATCTTGAGTTATGATTTGAACCATGTGACAATCCATAGATGGAGGGAAAGAGGTGAACCAAGAGTGAGGGTTCTCTTAAGAGGTAAAGAAAGCAAGAAAATAATACCCCAGATAATGTTTAAATGGATTTAAGTTGTCTAAGAATATTCTAATAGGGAATTTCATGATTTTTTGAAGAGATAAATAAAGTTTGAATTAAGAAGAGAGAGAAATTAGGGACAAAGAACTAAGTCATCTGGATAGAAGAGCAAGGTCATCAATCAGATACAAGGTCGACTAAGTAGATTATGTATTGTTGAAAAAAGAGATGAGGAGAGTATAGAGTTAACTGGGTTGACTTAGTATTACTAGATAGAAGGAAAATAAGGATATAAGGTCAACTAGGTTGATTTAGTACTGTAGAAGGAGAAAATTAGTTTAATAAGGATACAAGATCAACTAGGTCGACTTAGTATTGTAACCTAACTAGTAAGAGAGAGTATAGGATCGACCAGGTCGACTTAGTATTATAGATCGAGGAAAATATAGTTTGTAAGAGACTATGTTGAAAAAATAATAATGTGCTAAAAATTAAAAAAAATTAATGTAATTTAAGAAAGAAATGGAAGCAAACACACAAACAATTAGATCAATTGAGAATGATCCAATTGAGGCACACAAGACAAAACCTTGCACCAATTTTTACCAATGAAATTTTTTTCAATACAACAAACAATGATCAGAGATCAAGTAGTCAATTGAAAAGTACATGCTAACTAAGTGGCCATCTTGAGTGTTGTTAGATTATTATAAAATGTTATTTTAAGTATGATAGGGAAGTTTGTTGAAAATAGGGAACTAGAAAGTAATCTATGGATGGTTTCAATATGTTTAGGATAAAAAAGGATCTATGTTGGCAATGATATTGAATTGGTATTGGGGCCTACCCCCTCACTTCACAATCTTGTAGTGATAAGGGTGTCAGGTGCTTTGCCAATATATACCATTAACCACATGTTTATATTTGGCCAAAAAACCAAGACAACTTCCCCGTTGGTGATGAAATCCAAGTAGGTAAGCCTCATGAAGACAAATTTTAAATGCATTTTGAATATTGTGTGATTTGGTAGTGTGTGCAAAAAGAGAAAAATAATACAACTAAATGACAATTTGAAAAACCACATAATTATACTTGTGAGCTACCCTAAGCATGAAAATAATTAAAAATGAGAGTGTGAATTAATTACAAGAAAATAGTTGTTAATCTCCAAATTAATAATGGTACAAATTTAGTTCACATGACACTATATGCAAACAATACAGAACAAAGGTGACTAGGTCACTATTATTCTATGAAATAAAAATTCTTTTAAGAATAAAGTCAACCAGATCGACTTAGTATTTTAGATAGAATATAGGCTATAGAACTAAGTAGACTAAGTTGACTTAGTTTTTTTAGGATTATAGTTTTAAAGACTAAAAACTTGTATAAAATAGAGCTATAATGAAGTAATAAATTGATAGAGATAGAAAGAGAAGAACCTTGGTGGGTTGGAAGATGATGAGGATTGCAATTTTTTTGTTGAAGTGCCTCGAATGTTGCTTTAAAGTTCTACAAACTAAGTTAACTAGTTCAACCTAGTTTTGTAAAACCTATTTTTTAAAGAAAGATAAAATGATTAAGTTGACCTACATGACTTAGTTGTTTATTCTGGATGTTGAGTTAAAGACTAAGTCAGCTTGTTCAACTTAGTTTATTATATAGATGCTGATAGAAAGACTAAGTTGACATGTTTGACATAGTGTTATGTTCTAGAACTGAATAAGAGTACTATGTCAACATGTTTGATCTAGTAACTTGTATCTAATGAAGACCTACATAGAAAGAATAGAGTCATTTTGATATAACTTTTAGTTAAAACTATACACAAAAGTTAGAACTATACCATCCTAGTCAACATAGTATTACAAATATATAAAAATGATAGAATGATAGAAATGAAAGCATGAAGGAAAACCTACAAGGGTTAGATTCATGTCAAGTTCACCAGAATGTATATAATAAGAAATATAGTAGATCTACAAATCAATCTTAGCTCAGAGAAGATAGATCCTACTTACACTTCCAATTGGGGATACATTATATAATCAGGGTCATGACCAATATGGATCTTCTAGACTTAATTAAGGGATATCTTACCAAAAATAATATCACTAGGGAGGGTTCCATAGCCTCTAGTCAAGAAAAACTACACAATAACCCTAACTAGGTCCTATGTTTTCATATTTACTAAACTATAAAAAAGTAAAGTAAAAGTCTAATCTAGTGCTTACCAAAACTTATGGCACAAAGTGGGGTTAGTAAAGTTAAAAGTAAACATACATAATATAATCCTAATTAAGTTATGTATAAGTAAAACCCTAATGTATGGAGAGAAAAATATATTCAAAATCCATTACTTATGTTATTTCTATTTACTAAAAAGAGGAGCAAAGTTAGAGATCATTACCTTAAAGATGAACCCAACGAGACTCAATCTCTCCCTTGGCCAAAGGTGCTTTGAAAAAGGTTGTTGTGGTTTGTAAGGATCACTACGAAAGGCCAAAGCATCCATGACTTCTCAACAAGATAAGATTACTCTCCAAGTAGAAACCATAAGCTAAGACTCCTCCAATAGAATGGTAGAAGAGCATATTGTAAAAAAGTACAAATGAATAATTAACTCTTGTTATCTCTCTAAGAATATAGAAATGGATGTGTTTATATAGGTAGATATAACCATAAACCCTTCCAAAAATTTAGGCTGGCAAGTTAGACCTGATCAACCTAGTACTGAAATTGTTAAAAACTAACTAGGTTATGAACTATGTTGGCCATGGCTAACCTAGTTCTTAGTAAGCTTTATAAATAGCAAGATATGATCGATGTGGTCAACATAGTCATGTAAACTATCAAAAAGGGGTTTAGGTTAGGGAAAGGGCTAATGAATATGGTAAATGACTGAAAGAGGGTGTAAAATAGGAGGCAAATCTTAGGGGAATGTTTTTAGAAGTTGATTGGATCGATAATAAGTGGTAATAAGGATAATAATCATGTGAAGAACCAATAGTCTACCCATCGCTTTCCTGGTGCACCCCTTAGTGTATGCACTCAAAGAGATTGAGACTTAATGGTTCTTTCAAGATAAAAAGCATCAGTAATTGATAAAGTTTGAAAATATTATGTTTATATAATCCTCATTTACTATGCACCATGTTTAGATATCTAGATCACTTAAACATGTTTCTATTATTTTTACTTCAAAAAAACCATAGAGCATTCAATGATGGGTTCCATAAAACCCTAATCCTATTATTGTTTATTCACAATCATAGAGTCCTATCATACATACATAGATCATCATAGATCCTATAGTCCTAGATGATACATCTATGCATGCTCCTTAGTAGTACCAGTAGATTATTGCACCGAGTTCCCAGTGGGGTGATACCTATGACCATCCCTTGAATGAGATCATATAATAGTTTTTTATATTATAAATATTCAACAAATACCCAACTTTTTATAAAAGTTAAAAAAATCATAAAACACTTTCAAAATTTTACATGTTCTATTAGTTCTTTAATATCTAGGATTTTAGTTTCATTTTGGTACCTAACATCTCATTTATTTCCATATACATGTATTTCACACATCTTGTGAGTGTTATACATGCATACACAAATACATGATCTATGCACTTATGAATGTTAGGCCTTCCCTCTACTCATGTCATTTGGACATTGGAGGCATCCACTTATTTGATCATGATACACCCAGGTTATATCATTTTATGATCATTTTCCATCATCATGTTTGATCTTATATAATTACAAATTCCTTTATCCATGCTTATATCTTTCACAATGTACTTGATATACTATGTACTTAACATTTTTTTTCTAACACATATATTCAAGTATTAATTGATATGTTTATTTTGGTTGTTTATGTTCCATGCTTCCATTTTATGCACTTCCTTGAGTGTATTGACTTGCTTGTTATTATCTTTCTTGTCTAATCATTTGAATATGATCTATTGTTTGCAATCCCCGTGCATATTTTTACATATTGTAATATTTTCATATATCATAGTTTGTTGTATGTGGTCATTTGAATATGTATTTATATTATTTGTGGGCATTTGACTACATCATGTCCCTTCAATTGTGTGACATTTGAACATTCCCCTTGTTTGAGGTCTCTTTAGACCATTGTCTATGGATTTACTTTTGAGTGCTATTATGTGTGCACATGATTGCTTGTTAAGCTTGTACTATTATTATCTAGACATTACCATGATCTATATCATACATTTTAAGACTTTATGTGATCACATCCTACATGCTTCAATGATATGTTTACATAAGAATACTTTTTCCTTTGTGTTACATGATATTTACATAGTTTATATAATTATCTTATCTTTTTGAGGTAAGGTAGCTACTAGTTTATACTTTTCTCACCTCAAAAGGGGGTCATGTTATAGTGGCATGGTTTCCACATATTTTATAGATCCAGATTGCAGTGGGGACATGTTATGAAAACATGTTATCCACATGTATACCAATTCATAGTTTCATATACATAATGGGAAGGCATGTTATAGAAACATGTTCTCCACACTGACACCAATTTTGAGTTTCAAATTGTAATGTTGGCTTGTTATGGAAACATGTTCTCTACACTTACATAGTTTTCAAATCAACAAAATTACATAGTTATATGATTCAGATACACATTTTTCTAAAAATTATATGCATTAGTACCATTGTTATACCCAAGTTTAAACATGAGACACATATAAGTTGCATATGATATACAAAGGGCACCTAAAATTAAAAATCAAAATCAATGTTTATATTTTAAACATTTCTATGGATTTTAGCATACATCAGGATGGAATTTTATGGATTATTGTTTAACCAATCTACTACAATATTTGGTTCACTTTTTTGGGAAGGTTGAAGTGATTACATGACTCAGTCTTATCAAGATTATGGGTTAGACTTCATTGAATCATCCAGCTTCACCAGATTGATAGTGTGAGTTGACTTGGATCATTAATGATCACCAAGTCATAAGTATGATTGGGTTGCATAGTTAAGCTAATCTCAACTACTAGGTGGTAAGTCACCTTTTCACCAAGATTAGGGGAAAGGTGTCCTCAAACATCTATATACATATGCACTTCTATATTTATATTTTTCCTAATCTAAGATCTTAAGCTCATAATGATACATCTTTTCAAATCAAGTTGCTAAAAAGGCAAGATGATTGCATTGATACATAGGATTACTCTAACCTTGCTCTCTTTATATTCAAATATTTCAATGTTTTTGATTTTAGATTAAATGCACATATTATATACTATAACATGCTCATTTTTGTAGTCTAGTCACCAAAAAAAAGTGAAGTTTGGCTCATGCAAAGGCAAGGTGTGTTGTACACACACATATACACATTTATTTTCCTTTAAAATAGTAATTTCATTATTATATAAAAGGAGGGGGAATTTAGATACTAAATCTAAATTATATATCACCTCAGTCTTATATACTTGGTAAGTACCTCTCATGATTTTTACCCTTTGGTTCCTAAGAACTTCTCACTATCAAAAGGCTCACATTATCTATCTCTATGCTTATTACTTATCTCTTAGTCTAACCATATGATATTCTAATGACTTAAGCCTTCTATAATTCTCAAAATGTTATAAACCTAATTATCATGTATCTAAATGTTTTGGCATGTCCCTATTTCCAAGCTTCCTAGACACTTGCAGCCCAATCAAATGCTTACATTGATGTAAGTATCTTTTTTCTTACAAAGTGTCTAGTTCCCTAAAGTCATAAAAATTTTAATTGTAACATGTCCCTATGGCTGGAATAAGTGCCTTATTTTGATATATTTTCTAAAAAGATTGGTATAAATTTATGATCAAGCCTCATTCATTCCTCACCTAGTATAGACCTAGCACAAACCTAATAACTAATAAGGCAACTTTCCAAAGGCACCCAATCAAGCATTAAAGTGAGAAAAGATTCTATATTCTCTCCTATTTTAATTTTAGTTATAGGGACAACCCACCTACAAGTTTGAATTAATGAAATAACACTCTATGATCCATACTTGTCAAGTTACAAGCTAGGTCAATCTATGTACTTGTTTATCACATGTTGCACCTTAGTACACACACAAGCTAACACATAGGTGATAAATACATTAGTTTGAGTCCCTCTTAATATTAGTGGTTATGTAGGTATCAACTATTGATATAGGGTTATTTGGGGCTATCTAAACATTATGATACCACTAACCCATTTTTCCCATAGTCACTTGAAGATGAAGAACTAGGGTTTTGCTATTTTACAAAGAGTAGCATCCCATCATCTAGATCTGAGCACACTAAAGTGAAGGCAAAAAATCAAAATATCATAGGTGGTCATATATATTCACTGGGTATTCTATACCAAACACATATGTCTATTTCAGATATCTACTTTGACATAACTATCCTAGACCATTGCAAGCATCATGGGCTATAAAGTGTAAATTTTTAGAATTTGATAATAGATCCAAGGCTTTAATCTATTCCATTTCTATCTTGTTCCATATCAGATCTAAATCCACATAGTTGACCAGTTAAGTACTCTTATTTTCATTTCATTGTTATATCAAATAATAATTGTACTTATTATTTTTAGCATATATTAGTATTTAAATTAAAAATATTGTTTATATGAGGTTGTAATTAATTGGCATATTATATATCTATTTATCAACCTTGTGCATAGTAATTTCTATATTATTAACCCTCTACGATATTGACACATCTCAATTTAGGCTTAAATAGTTTGTTATTAAGCATTTCTAAGTCATGAAGACACTTTTCATGATATTCATTATCTTAGATAATATTCTTCAATGACACCTGTAAAGAAGGTATTTTGATTTTGAGAGGGAGAATAACTTATGGTCCATAAACAATAGAGTAAGGCATGGCCTTTTTTGATGTATGAACACTTGTGTGATATTCCCATAAAGCATAAACAATCTAATTATTCCAATTATCCCCATGCTTTGTAACAATCTTACCTAAGATCTTGACAGTTATTTTATTATTTGCCTTAGCTTATCCATTTCCTTGTGGGTAGTTAGTATTAGAAAAAGTATGTTGGATTTTAAACTTATCACAAATTATTTTTACCATTTTATTCTTAAAATAAGAACAGATATCTATAATAATTTTTTAGGGCAACTCAAATCATGTTATGATATGTGTAAGGATAAAATTACAAACATATTCACCTTGATTCGATTGTAGAGGTATAAATTCCATCAATTTTATAAAATATTCAATAGAGGTAATGATAAATTTATGCCCTTCAGTATATTTAAGATTATTTTTTCCAACAAGATCAAATCCCCAAAGAGAAAAAGGCCATAGAGAAACCACGGGTTGTAATGCCTTAGATTGTACATGATTAATATTGTTATGTTTTTGACATTGAGAGCATAATTTTCCATGTTCATAACAATCATTCTCCATTAGGGCCAATACTATCCCTAGCGAAAGAGCCTATAAGACATAGCCTTACCACTTAAATAACCACCACATTCACTATCATGCACCTCAAATATAGTTGTTTAAGCTTTAATATGAGTTAGACATTGTAAGATTTTTTTATTAAAAAAATGTTTGAAAAGACATCCACTAATGAGCACATAATGCATTTATTCACACTATAAGCACTTTTTATCTTCACATGTAGCATTTTATAAAAAAAGTAGATCTATTGACATAATTATATAGATTAGTATACCATTCAATATTATCCACACATTTAGTGATTAAAAGTGTTTATAATGCATTAATGTCATTTTTATCCAAATAAATATTGCATAGTTATTGTATTATAAACATTTCTTGATCATCATTTATGTCAATTGGAATTAAATAAACAACACTAGCCATTGCATCTACATGATGATTATCTTTGTGAGGAATGTTCTCAATGAAAAAGTGATAATTATTAAATTAAACATTGGGCCATATCTTTATAAGGAATAAGCTTATCTTATTTATTTTGATAAACATTTAAGACTTGATTAATGACAAGCTAAGAATATCAATATACATAATAAGATTTGATATTGAATATTTTTGTTGTTAATAATACAAGGATGATAGCTTCATATTCAAAAATATTATTGGTACACATAAACCTTAAATTAAATGAAAAGAACATATATAAACCTTGAGCGGTGATGAATACAATACTCATTACATATCTTTTAGAACATTTAGACCCATCAAAATTCATGATACAAGTATCATTTTTAATGTTACAAGAGGTAAATTTATTGGATCCCAAATATTGTATTTATATATTCTAAGGATTTTGGAGCCATAGAATAGAAGAGCAAGGGTGTGAGAATGGTGTAGATGACCTTGGCATAAAAGATAAAGTCATGGAAGAGAATTGAAAGAAGGACCTTGGCACATAAGAGTGAGTTATGAGAGATAAGGATACAAAAAATAAGGAGAAACAAAAGATGTAGGACTCAGACAAAATCAAAAGACTTGGAAAAGGGTTTAGGAAGTAGATATGGTTATCAATATCTTAATCAAGCATTAGAGGAGACTATTCAATCATGAACCTATCATTGGTTCATGAGAAAATATGAGCATGAACACAAATATCCAGCATGAAGAGAATATATAGGGATTGTTAGGCCTAAATCAAAAGGATTCTATTGTAATTTATCACCATGAATTCTTTTTCTAAAATTATCATTGGCTAGTCATCACTATTATATTAATTATGTAACCTAAGGAGAGGGTTTGGGTTATGTATAAATACCCTTTAGTTTTATTTAGAAAAGGGACAAATAGAGAATACTAGAAATTAAATGCTACTAGATTATATTTGTAATCTTCTATTATTTATTAGTAAGTTATGGTGTACAAGTGCTATAATTTTCAAATGAAATAAATGGAATCGCTATTTTTATCTAAAAATTCTAAAATATGTGCCAATTTATTGCTATGGTGATATTTATAAGTACATGGAATGCATGGAGTGAATAACATAGATAACCACAATATAATGTTTATAGTAATGAAAACTAAATGTAAGTAACCCAAGCACCTAAGTGTATATAGAGAGTTAAGTTTATCCATCACTACATGACATAATAGATGAAAAATAACCTTGGCTAGATGTTTTGGGTGAGTGCACAAGGTCACTACTCACATGATATGCTAACACGCTATCTCATTAGCTTTCTCATTCCCTTTCAATGCATGGATAGTATTTAGTCAAGTAAAACTAAAGATAAGGCCTAACATTTTGGTTTTGTTATTGGGACACATTATAATTGTTAGCACAATGGTAAAAATATGCTCACAGGGCTCTCTTTAGAAAACATTGAGCATTGGATGGACACAGTAGAAGAGAAATTGCACTTTAACATATTATACCAAGAGTTTTTGCATGATAATGGGTAGAGAAGCATATGTATGATTATTTATATGAAACCTTATTTGTATAACTACCCATCCATTTGTATGCTTATATTTTAGCATATGTATAAGACCTATCAATAAATTATAGATGGAAATCCCCCTATTAGTAGAGTGTTAAATAGCCTTAACAAAGTTGAAAACTACCTTAACATGTGCAATGGATGTCTGCTAGAAAGGAGCACTAAATAGATACGTATTAGAATACACTATGTCTACATATTATTGTCTAGAGGAAGTGTAATTCAATTTTTTAAGGGAACCATGTGGAAGGTATTTAAGATAGTTTCCCTTAGAAATTAGGAAATTTTTGGTTGACTCTAAACTTGAGAACTTCCCTATGGATGGCTAAAAATCTCTCATGCATGAGCAGCACAACTGGTGGGAAAATAAAAGGGTATATATTAGTAGTTCAACATGGAATTCAGTTAGCAAGAGTTATGGGAGTTTAATTGTGATGAGGTCAAGCTTAAGGCCATGATAGGCACTAATCCCAAGGGAAAACAATAAGATCTTGGAAGTGTTATGAGAATCTAAAAGAAGGCAGAAAGGCATAGTGAGGACTCCCTAACCATAAATCCACACCCTTTGTTGGCATAGGTACATGTAAAATACATAGGGAAATCATTGGTGATAGTCAAACTCAATCCAATTAGGCCCAATTATCCCACTACACTGCATGCTCATGCATTTGAGTTTGATAGAATTATTTTAAGAGATAGATATACTAAGAGTGTGGAGTTTGAAGCTGAGTTTGAAGTTGAATCCATAGAAGAGACTTTGGGAGTATAAGTTCAAATTAGTATTTTATATCAAGACCAACTAAATTTTCCATTATCCTTTACCTTTCTATTATAATTAAGACATATGGCTAACCCTAGAATGCCATGTGGATTGAATATAAGTAGAAAGCAAAATATAGACCCAATTCTAAAAAATCAACCTCTGTTAGCACCCAATGTTTTAGGTGATCCTGTTTTCTAAGAGGTACAAGAGGTAGTAATGGTGGTGGTTATACTAGAGGTATAATAAGATTAGTATATGTCTTAAGAATAATTGGTGGACCTCCACCATAGGGTTTGAGAGGAATTAGAGAACTGCCACCATAGGGTCCACTACAACCACCCAGTGTACCTATAGTTTATCATGAGATGACACTTCTTCTTTTTGAGTATTGATTTGTTAAGAATGTAACTAGACATGTTCATAAGTGTGAACTCATTTTTTATGTGGGGGACATAATTTATACTGAGTGAAAGTCAACTAAGTTTTCCACTACCCTAATGGATCACGTGCATAAATTGTAAAGATAGTTTGATCCTCAATAATTTATTGTAAACTATGAGCTATTAGAAATTGCTTTTCTCTAAAAATTTGACATTCTTGAGTTTGAAAAACAAAGTATTGTTGATTTAAAAAATATTAAGTAAGATCTCATTGAGAGTGTGTGCATATGATTCTTGCTTCAAAACCCTTATTTTTAATATATCATTTGAAATCAATCCAACATAGCATGATCAATGGTTTTCAGGAGGGTTGTTACTTCATGTTCAATGAGACTTATCCCACAATACCTTTATTGATTTGTGTGAGGAATTATAATTTTCTCTCTGTGTTGAAATGATAGAAGTATAAACACTGGAATCAACCCCTTTATGGAGGTCCAAATTTTTACTATGGCTTATCATTTAGAGAATCTTATGGCCAACAATGCTTATGACACTTTTAGTAGCCTATGGTGTGTTGATTATGAAGTAGAGGGTCATAACAAATATGAACTAGGAATTTGGCATATAAGGGAGGTTAGTCTTGTATTAGTCTCATAAAATAAATGAAATCAACACACTAAAATCCTAACACCTCTAGCCTAAACACTAAGTAGAGCTTAGGTAACAAAAAATAAATAAAATCATAATAAAGACATAAAAGACATAACTTTTTTACCTTCCTTGGAGCTCCAAATGGCTTTTTTGAATGGCTTGCTTGGTTTGTGCATCAATAAGTCTTCATCAATAGAAGTTTTTTGGCTCCTTTTCTCCTTAGCACCTTGGTTTGTGATGTTTCTTGGCTTAAGATTTGGGCATGGTAACCTTACTTGTATGGCATTTAGGAATTATAACTCTATAATATCTAAGATTGTTGAAGATATTTGTGCATAATAACTTTACACCAAAATATCATATGGTTCAATATGCAAGGCCTTGCATTTATATCCTTAGGAATTAACTCTCACCCAAGGTGAGTGAAGGTTGATTTTAGGCTTGGAATGGATTCAAATTAAACCTCAATGAGTTAAAACTATCTCCATTTGAGTTAATAGTTGTTAAGTAATTATGATTTTTAATTACTAAGCATGGCTCTCAAATTAGATATTTTAGGATATTTTCAAAGAGATTGATAACTCATAAAGGCAATGATGAAAGGCTTGGATATTTTGAATATTTGAATTTCCTTTTTTAGACATTCATTAATTTTAAATGGATAATTAAAATAGGCATTTAATCATGTTTAACTTGTTAATTATTTTTGATTATCCTTTTAGCTCTTTCAAGATTTAATAAAGTGAGTAAGTGCCCCACTTAATAGGTCCATATGCCAAACCGATAGTTGTGAAGCTAAAATGTGATTAGGGATGGATCCATGAGAGGTTATTATTACATACAATATAATACCCCAATTAGTGATGTCTCAACATGATTTTAAGCTTTGATGAATAATGCACGAGAAAATTTAGGGCATTCAATGATTCTTAAGCTAAATTTGCAATGGTTGGTAGGAATCAGTTTGAAGTTTGATTAGAAGCTAGTTGTGGCCAATTTTAGGTGTCTAAAGTTTTCTCTATTTGGGAAGATGTTGCAATATATAAGAATAATAATGTCTTATCAAATAATGAAACAAGTTTTTAAGAAGTAAAAAATCTAATGATTGAAGAAGAAGCTCCAAATAATGTTTGGGAAGCCTATAATGATGCCCCCTCAAGGGAGTGGTTGAAATATATGATTGATGGATGGTACCTCAAAAAGAAGCAAGAATAAGAATGAAATTAACCCATGGGTGAGATTAATCCAATCAATATAATTTTTTCACGCATTTATTTAAAAATTATTTATTTACCAAAAGGTATTTATAATTAGTAACAAAGGTTAAGACATTGATTTGCCCAAAGGCAGTTATAATCAATGGCATAGGTGCATGCCCTGGTAGGGTGGATGAGTCAAAATAATGATTTTCCCATATGTGGTTATAATCATTAAGATGACCTAGATTAAATAATGTTATTTTGGTGTTACCCCAATAGGGCATATTGGCAAGCATAACTCAAGGATACAACCTTTCATATATATTAAACATGAGTGGGTGTAAACATAGAGGTGATGGTCTAATGAATGAACATGACATAAACAACAAAGCACATGAGGATGTAAAAAGTGATGAAAGAGATGATTGTAATAATAAAGGTGGATGAGCTAACCTGAGATATGTCATGTATCAAAGCACTACCTACATAGTTGAAATAGAGCTCAAGCCAAAGTAGTTCACCTAGAAGTGGGAGAAAATGGAATGAGGAATAGAATAGAAGAGTAAGAATTTATCATTGTGAATGATTTAATTTTACCTACCAATGTGGATATGCTCATCCTAATTATTATTGATATAACTATAATAGTCAAAGGGTTAACTTGATTGAGGGTGGGAGGATTTACTAAGGTTACCAAGGAGAATTTTCTACAACACCATTGCTTATAAGACTTCTTGAGCTTATTTTTATTGTATCATGTGATGGTATGCATCATAATATAAAACACCAAGAGAACTTACCTAAAATATGCATAAGGACTCACTCCTGATCCAATAAATAATTGAAAAGAATGCACTAATGATAAAAACCGTGATGATAAGGTTGACGTATGAATATGGATAGACTAAAGAGTAATATGTAATGAATCATCTAATGAATTCATATAGATTGATTCAAGGCAAAACAATGAAATAAAACAAATAGGTAAATAAATAACTAAATTAAAAAACACACAAAAATCTTAAAAGTAAATATAAAAGAAAGCATCATGTCATCAACCAAGTCAATATCTATGTGTTAAGGCTCAATGGAAGGATAAAAAGGTGGTGTCCCCAATCAATGACACATGAAAATGGAAGTTCACACCCCAAATGGTAGTGAAACGGAGTGGAACTAACAATGAATTTTCCCTAGTAGGGCAGATCAAGGATGACTGACTAGGTTGAAACATGACACATGTTTTTGAATTTTGAAATTTTTTAATGTTTTTGGAATTTTTGGGGTATTTTAACTTGTTAGAGATTGACAAGATATGACTCATAAAATGGTGAGGTAATTTCTTAGTTTACTCACAAAATGGAGAGAGCATATGAAAAAGGGGGTTTGAGCTAACCTTAATATGAATTGAGCATGACCTACATAGTCCCATTAAGACCTCAAGTCACCATAGTTTTTCCCTCATAAAATGTGGTAAGATCCAACCAGGTCACAACAATTTTGTGAATTCAAGTAAATGGTAAGGAAAATAAAAATAGCAAGGGTAAGGTGATGTGGCAATGCATGGTAAAAGGTATTCTTCCTAATTTACCCATAGGAGGTTATAATTAGGAAACAACAACATAGGTCAATGATACTAATTTGCTTATAGTCATTATAATTAGTAATACAAAGTGAAACATTGATTTTCCCAAAGGCAAGTATAATTAATTGCACCATTCAAGTGTAAATAAAAGATGTAATTTCTAGATCCATTATATACTACTTTCATATACTACCACTTAAACATGAAATTTTGAAACTAGATCAGAATCCTCTCATAGAAGGTGTTGATAGAACCAAAAAACCAAGGTCAAAATGGTTAGGTAGGGAAGGTCAAAATAATATTTGGTATAATAGTGATGGGTATAGTGGGATTGCATATGATCTGACACAAGGAAGATGGTAGGAGGAAAATTGGATATAATGGTAATAAGGTTACCCCTCAATGATAAGATAAGGTAAATGGTAGGGTATGAAACAATGGTAAGAGGAATTAAAAATGGAAAAGGAAAGGTAAATTAAAAAATTTTAATGTTTATATTATTCTTGATGATGTGGAGATTCACATCTTGATCTGCATATGATACAACTAGATTAATCAATCATGGAAATTGCTAGCTCACACCTCTTCTGAATAGATGCTCTATCAAGAACCTACTGTATATTTGGACTCCAATAATGTTGTTATGTTATTTGTTGGTTGTTTATTCTATTTCCTAAAATTATCAATACAATATGTCTTCATAGCTTATGTAAAGGAAAGTGCAGCCAGGGATGGTAAAGGCAGATAAATATTGGCTGATAGGTCTGCTTTGGTAATGTAAAGGTGGATGATAATGAAATGTATAATGGTTGGGAAAATATGAATATTAGGATTTTAAGGCACATAAAATGTTTTTGATTCTATATTCAACATAATTTTAGTTGTGTTTAGGCCAAAGAATTCTGAATATGTCTCAATAAATTTCAACTTATATTTCAAAAAAGGAAGAAGAAGAAACTGAATATGGGTATGGTTGAAAAATTTATTTGATTGTGGACATATTTAATTAGATGATTGCAAATAAATCTTCTTTGGTTTGGGAGTATGACATGCAAATAAGATATCACTAACACAAATGGTTGGTTAGATAGATAGTTGAGTAGATTACCTAGCTGTAGGTAGATCCCAAAAGCAAGAGCTTCCTTGGGGGCTATCAATCCATAAATTTTAAATAATTAATTTTATAAATAGAATATAAAGTACTTGAATCAATAATAAAAAGGTAGCAAAATTGAACACAAGAAATTCTCGCTAAAGAAATAGACTAGAAATGATTAATATAGTAATAAGTGGATCAACACTAGTGCTAAATGGTTTGGGTCTATATGAGAAAATTAGGTAGGGGTCTGTGAAGAGATAGGGACATAAAATAATATTTGGTTGAGGGTAGGTAGGTGGAAATAGCTTGTTTTTATTTTTTATCATAGTGACCATCGATAGTTAAAGTGACCATCAACAATTAAGGTGATGGTCAATGATCAATCTGACCATTGGTAGTTGGACAAACCATCAAAGGTTACTATGTGTAGGTTTGGGTTTATAAATGGTCAGATTGATGGGATCAAAAATTTGGATTCCAAGAGATGGGTTGGTGTGGGCTAAATATTAAAGGCAAATAAAATAATTGAATATTAGAAAATAAATACTTATCTTATAGAAGGTTGATTAGGTGGATGCTTGAGGTGGTTGACTCATTGGTGGAGTCTGACATGATTCTAATAAAGTAATGGTATTTGACGTGATATTTAGATTATTAGATTATTAATGATGATTGACCTATAAAAAAAAGAACTCTGGATGTACAAGCTCTTGATAATAATTATAGATGGATTTCACCTCCTTACTCCTCTCTTATTATAGGCAATGAAGGAGAGGTATAATAGGACATTAACTAGGTCTTCTAATTTTAGTTCATGCATGCAATGGCTTACACACAGATTTAGACAAGTTATTTTTAGAAAAGTAAGGTAGATGGTTTACATGTTGCTGGCTAAGGAGGTGTACCCTAACCATCAATGGTCAGGGTGACGTCAATAGTCATCCTGATCATCAGTAGTTGAGGGCCAATGTTAAAAGTGGGTAAAAATATAGGTCAAGTTAGTTGGTTAATCCTGACTTGGGTTAGGCTTGATCAGGGATTGAAGGGTCATATTGGTCCTAAGGGGGTCCTAAAGTGGTTTAGGGAAATTTCAATATTTAGAATCATGGTGTGTAGATTTATGGTGTCTACATTTTGCCCCTTATTATTATGCATCTTTGAATCAACAAGATGCAAAACAAAAATGGATTGTTAGTCATGGGTCTGGTTGCCTTGAGTATGGTAGGAGGTGTTCCCCCTCAAATTGGGAGTTAATGAGGTAAAATAGAATTGGGTGTAGGTTTGATAAGGTAGATAAAGGTGATGATGAAGGTGGATGTCATAAAGGTGGGTGATAAAGAGAGCACTAAAGTGAAAATAGGTGCATAAAGTGTGACAAAAAGTGTGATATCTAAGATTATTTATTGATGTGGTTGCCATAGATGATAAAAATAAAGTTTGGTTTTATAAGGACAAGTAAAAAATAGATCATGTGATCACATTTTAGAATGGTGGTTGGGTATACACATAAATACAAGTCTCCTAGGTAATGTTTATGTTTTAATGGGTATCCAAGGTAGGAAGTGCTCCTAGTGAAAACACAAACTAGTCAACTATCATAGGTATCTAAGGTAGGAATTACTCCTGAGAAGACACAAGTGGGATAGGTAAGTGTGAGGTATCATAAGTTTAAAAAGGTATTAAACATGGTAATGTTATTGCTGAAGTCAAAGTACCAAGCAAAAGTAATCATAAAATGTGCAAAAATTGGGCCAAAATAGACTAATGACGAGGTGATAAGGTGGTCAGGTTGGGTGGAGAAAGTAGACTCTAAGGGTGGGTTTTGTGATTTATTTATACTAAAAAAAAGGGGGGGTCTAATCTAAGTGAGAAAAAAATGTGAGCCCCATGACTATCGATGTTTAAGGTGCTCAAGAGTGACCATCGATGGTTACCCTGACCATCGATGGTCAGGGTGAAAACCATAAAAGGCTATGAGACAAAAGTGAAAAGTGAATTACAATTTATTCATTTTAAATTTTGCCATTATTGACATTGGAGCTCTAGTGTTTGGTGTATTGGGTGGGGAATTATTTATGATTGTTGCTCTAGAGGCACTGACTATTAGTTGAGACGGATTGAGGTGTGTCAAGATAGGATGCACAGTGAGCATGGGCGAAGAAGAGGATGGGTGGTTCCATGGCTTAATCCATGATGGTGGTCATATAACAAGGTATGGGATGATTTAAAATTGATATCTTAGTTAAGTCTTCATGTGATTGATTGGTTAGTCACTTGGTTCGGTGGGTTTGAGGGTTTATTCCCTAAATAGGGTTTTGGGGGTTTTAGGTGAATTTTATGGGTAAGGTTGGAATTTTTTTAGGGGTAGGTTTAGGTATGGGTGGGTTTGAGTGTAAAGTGAGGGAATTTTTGGGTGATTGGTTCATTTTGTGGTAGTATGGGTAGGTGATGGTTTTGGGTGTTTTATTTGTGGAACACCCATAGTGATTGTTAAAAATTGAGCTAATTATCGATAGTCGATATCCATAAAGCTATGGACACCTAATTGTCAATAGTCACCATGACCACTAACAATTGAACCATCTAATTTTTTGTTCAAATAATATAAAAGTGTCTTTGGTTAGGTTGGGTGGGAAATAGTGTTGGGTTTTAGATGGTTGATGTTAGGAAAGGCAATGGTCAAATAGGTTAAGGGTAGGTAAAACTAGTGAAGAGTATATGGAATTAAGTTGTGTGTTAATGAATTTTTGTAGGCATAGGAGTAGATACAGATTCATGATCAAGTGCCATTCATATTCATAGAGATCCACCATGGGATGACCCTAGTTGGCAAGGCCTATATAAAGGAGGTTGGGTTGAGATTAATGAGGCACTATCAGCATGTGCCTCATGATGCTTCTATAATCATGTCCCTCATTAAGAGATGGGATCTAGCCACAAACACATTATTAATACCCACTAATGAGCTCATGATCCTACCAAAAGATATGAACCAAATTACATGGTTACCCCTATGAGGTGAGTTGATATACCACATAGAGTGGGAGGAGCAAAACAATTTGTTGGAGCTTATGTATGGAGAGGATAAGGAGCATGTCAGATGGCATGTTGGGGGTTTTAGATACTCTACACTATATCAAAAGGCATAAGGTGAGAGGTGATATATGATAATGATGATGGGCATTTCCTACTTTACCCTTATTAACTCAAATAATATGAGGTTTTCATACTTACTTCTAGGGGTTTTAGTTGAGATTCTACTAGGGAAGATAATGTTTATCTAGGTACCTATTCTTTTAGAATAGATATATAGGGAGTTATGGGGTTTTAGGGACCACAAGAGATATGGCATTAGTGTTGGTCTAGTTCTACACTATTTGGCCTATGAGCAGATCTAGGTATTAAGGTTGATGGGACTATCATGGGTGGGATATAGTCAGATAGATTTCCTAATCAACTTTATGCAATGGAGAGGTGACTTCATTGCATCAAGTGTAGGAGGAGGAACCCATGATTTTGATTGGTTTAGGGGTGATTTAGATGCATTGGTTATCAAAAACATCATCTAGAGACCATATGTTGGGTTTCCAAAGTGGGCCAGCTATAATAGGTAGACTTTGTCCTTATAAATTTATAGGTGGATTTTTAGCTAGACGGATGGAGAAGTATAGCTCATCCCATTTTCTAGGGTACATAGGCAATTTTACCTAGTTTAGGGTATTCTAGATGCATTCCCTAAATATAAGTGTAAGGATATGAAGATCTTATTACTAGAGCCACATCCAGTACTAACCTTGCTAAATCATGAGGACTTACCATCCAAGCCATAGATAGATGACACTAGATTTATAGATGGGTACATGGCATGGTACTAGGCTTTATATGTGACTGTATATTTTGGTGATGGTGACAGTGGTAAGAGATTGATATATGTAGACCCAACTAGCAGAGGGGGCTAGAGGGCATAGGTATAAGGAGTTAGTCCTAATGGATAGGTAGGAGTGGCATTAACACTACATAAGCATAGGTCATAGCATTATAGGGTCAGGTGGTTATATTATAGGGTCAGGTTGCTACATTATAAGGTAAGCTTTCCACTATGATAAGTGAGAGGGACTAGGCTAGGGATGCATTAGTCTAGGTCACCAAGGAATGAGATGCTCTAAGATAGACCAAAGGATCATTAGTAGAAACACTAGTAGTTATAGAAAGGACCATTGATATATAAAGTTACATATCCACTATACAAGAGTTATGGTACTATGAGGTGATAGTCTTCACTCACTACTCAGCGGAGCCCTGATGGGGTGAGTACAAAGCTAGTTTGATAGGTAGTGTCAACATGGTGACACTAGTTTAGTGTGTCACATCTATAGCTAGATAGACATAGACATCTAGGAGATAGGTAGGTATTATAAAGGGGTAGGCACTAGGATTTAGTGGTGATATAGAAGACAGTGGTGCCTCTAGGGCATAGATAATGAATAGTATATTATGTTATATATCATTTTGATTCTGGATTGTAAGTTAATGCAGTGAGATGTACATTTTGAGAGGGAGAGAAATGTATATCTATTGTATACATTATGATGTTTATTTGACTCATGATCTATATATATGGTCTTTATTTATTGCTCATACTCATAGTCTACGATTTTCTTTGATATTAATGCTTATGATATATTTCTTATGGATTATGCTAATGTTATGGTTGCTAGACACTGATGTAGACTCACCTAGTTCAGAATGAGATGGATTTTATTTATGGATATGCTTTGTGTTTGCTTTATGGCATGCTAAATTTTAATGAGTATATGCTTCATTATTTATATTTAGACATGTGATAAAATGGTTTATTTTTTTATGGCTCATGGACATTATGATGTTATTATGATTATTATGGTTATGCATTTGCTTATGACACATGTGCATATGCTTATTGTTAACTTGTTTTAAGATAAAATACATGAGGTAAGTTAATTAACAAATCTATATTAGAGAACAAAGAATATTATCAAGAGACAAATATCATAATGAAAATACTAACTAGTCATAACAAGATAGGAAGAGGGCATGATGCTTCCTCTTTGGTAAGGACTAATACAGAACTAAAGTTGGATTGGATTGACATAACAAGCATAATCCCTTTGAATTAGCATTTATTAGTTGGTTAAAAAGGTGTTTTAACTACATAATGTTAAGTAAACTCAAAATCCCTTTCTTATAGTGTATAAAAGGGAGATGGATGAAAATGGAATCTTCTTGTGAGACTAGCATGCCTCTTTTATAGGTTTCCAAAGAGTCAGTATAAACAAGTCTATGTCATACAAATCATAGACTGATCAATGTGGGAAGTCTACTTGTGAAAACTAGTTGTAGCTTCCACCTTATTTTGCTATGTGAGAGTTGATTATGGCTTTCAAAATTAGTTTGATTTTGTGATTTTGATAGTGGGTCTTTTATTTTGTTGTTCTATATGAGAAGCTAATCGATGTGAAAAGCTTCTAGGAAATTGATATGCTTTTGACAAATGCCTTACTTAGCCATCCTTTGAGGGAGTGGTATAAGTTTATGTGTTTTGTTTAATGATTTTTATAGTTGTCCCTCAAGGGAGTAGTCCACCTTAAGTTGAGAAATTTAAAATGTGTTTTCAATAGTTGTCCTTGAAGGGAGTAGTCTGTGAATGCTAAGAATGACCCATGATGGTCAGTGGTTTGAATTTTTGATTTGTATTGATTTGTTTGATTTTTTCTTGACATAGACTTGTTTATATAGGCTTAAGGGTTTACCTTTATGAAGGCAAAACTAAAATCACATGGAGGTTGATTTGGTGGAAAGAGGTTTAGGTGACAATGATCATGGGAATCCATCTTGGGAGAGGGGTGCAAAGTACCATGAGAATCATGCCATGGGTAGAGCCATGGTACCCATTATTCAATATTAGGCCATGAATGTGATAGATAATCACATGATTCTATTTTAATTAATTATCCTTAAAATAGGGAGATGGATGTGGTTGAAAGCAAGGGATGAGCTTAAGTTAGAATAAAATGTGAACTTGATCTTTCTTAACAAAAGAATCGATTTAGATGTAAAGCATTGAGGGCTTAGGTATTAGGTGGCCTTTGAGAGAAGATAACTGATAAGCTCATGATCCATACTTGTGGGTTATGATATAAGGTCCAAGCCAACTAAAATCAAACTTGCAATGATTGTTTTTCTCCATATTAGTGATGTGTTGATTTTCCTTTAGGATGAGGTCTTCAATGTTGATTTCTCACATTTTAAGGTGTTTTTTACAGGCATGCTTTATGCACTCTTGATAGACATGACTATGGTAAGGTTGGTTAAGTGTCACTCATCAAGTGGCTCAAGATGGGCTAAATGGTGTTGATGATAAAAATCCTCAAAAATGAGATTCTACAAATATATGTGAAAAAAAGGAATCTAGACTTCAAAAGGCAAGATGGCCTTCACTCCAAATACCAAAAATAAAGGGTTAGCACCCATAAGAGTTATAGTGCTAGTATGATATGCTCATAAGGTAAAGGGGATGTGTAAATACCAATCTTGACTAGATGTATTAACCATTTTATTTAGCATATTGTTAAGATTTTTGTTAGAGGATTCTACCTATATATTCATTTGAGGGTGATAAGGCAAGGAGAAACTTAAATTAATCTTGAAATCATCATAAAGACCTTGGACTTACTTGTTCTTAAAATATTTACCATTATCAGTGATAATCTTGTGAAGAACACTGAAGTGGTAGATGATGTGATGGTTGATAAAGTCAACAATTTTTTCCACCTTGGTCAAGACTAGAGGAATAGCCTCAACCCATTTGGTAAAATATTTGGTCATAGTGATGATAGAATTGTTTCACTAAGAAGAATGGGAGTTAATTTCACCAATAAGGTCTAGATCCCATTATGAAAAATGCCAAAAATTGGTGGAAACATGAAAATTGGCATGTTGTTGGCATTTGACACACCTTTTCACATAATCACAATAGTTTTAGTTAAGGGTAGGCCAATAATATCTAAGGTGAAGGATATGTTTAGCTATGGTGAGGCCACTAAAGTATTCCCCATAGATTCTATCATGTGTTTCCTTAATAGCATGAGAGGCTTCATGACTACATAGGCAATAGAAGAGGAGGCCATCAAATCTTTGTTTGTAAAGAATTCCTCTCATAATGGTATAATGTGAGGTACTCTAGATAAATGCTCTTTCAGCATTCCTAGAAAGGCCAAAAATAATGATGGTGAGGTTAAGATAATTGAAGGTTTGATGATACCAAAGGTCAAGTTAGGTCTCCTCCACATTGAAAATGGTGGGAGAAACTAGTTTTACATAAGAAGGATAGGTAATTATATGGATAATGATAGATAGGTTTGAGTCAGAGGATACAGATGAGATCTGAGAGGCCAGGGAAACCATGATATCAATGAACTTGTTGGTAGATCTTGAGGTTGACTAGATGTGGTAGTGTTCAAATGATGTTAAGAGTTCATTAACTAGTTATTTATACTATTGAAAAACATCATTATTATACTGATATGAGTCATTGATTTGATTGACCATAAGTTGGGAGTCACCAAATATGTTGATCATTTTGACTCCTAGGGCTAAGGTAGTTTGAAGGCTTATCATTAGGGCTTCATATTCATCCATGTTGTTGGTAAATTCAAAATTAAGCTTGAAGGACAAAGGAAGAGGCTCACCATAAAAGGGAATAAGGATGATACCATATCCCCCACTATGTTGACATTTTGATTCATCAAATAACATGGTGACTTGATAGGTGAAGTCTACCTAAGAGAGGGTCATAATGGACTCATCAAGGAACTCAAGAGGAGGATGTTGGTTGTCTGGCAATGGTGCTTTAACTAATTGGTTAGTAATAATTTTCCCCTTAATTGAATTTTTTTGAAGGAACTCAAGGTTAAACTCTATAAAAGCATGATCTATTTGGTCATGTGCTAGTTTTTGTATGGCTTGGAGTGTATATACTTGAGTGGGTTGATATTGGTTATGACATAGGTTTTATGGTTTAAAAGGTAGTTAAAAATTTTGGTGTCCATGAAGACTAAAGCTAAGTAAAGCTTCTCAATATGGCTATACTAAGTCTCATACTCTATAAGCATGTAGATAATGTAGTGGGTAGCTTGCTTTATGTGTTGTTCATTTTAATGAGCAAGCATTGCTCCTAGGGAGTGGTCAATGGCATAGATATAAAGGTATAAATGTTTATCATCTTTGGGAGGGGTGATGATAGGTGAGAATAAAAGGTACTTTTTAAGTGAATCAAAGGCTTTTTGATAATCATTATTCCACTTGAAAGATACATCCCTTTTTAGAAGGTGGTGAAAGGGTTGTCATTGGTCCATAATTTGGGAGATAAAGTGACAAATGGATTAGAGATTCCCCTACGAATTATAGAATTGCTTGAGGTTAATTGGAGGAAGCATGTCAAGAATTTCTTTGATCTTGGTAAGATCAACTTTGATTCCCCAAAGGGAGATAATAAAACCAATGAGCTTTCTTGATAAGACCCCAAATATTCACTTCTTGGGGTTTAGGTGGACATGGTAATGGATAAGGCACTAAAATATAATCTTAATAATGGCTAAATGGTCCTTTTAAAGTTTGGATTTTCAAGAAGGTCATCCACATAGTACTCTATAATCTTATGGATAAGGTCACGGAATATATAGGTCATGTCACATTGGTAGGTTAAACCAGCATTCTTTAATCTAAAAGGCATGACTCTATAGCAAGAGGTTCCCCATGGGGTGGTAAAGGTGATCTTGTTTTGATCTTCATGGTCAATTAGGATTTGATTGTAACCTGAGAATCTATCTATGAGAGATAACATCTTGTGGTCAATTGTAAGATCAACTAGCTAGTTGATGTTTGGTAGAGGAAAGTCATCTTTGGGGTAAGTGAGGTTGAGGTCATAAAATTCCACACAAATGCATATTCCCCCTTATGGCTTTGGTGATAGGCACAAAATTTAAGACCCATTGGGGATAGTCAATGGGTTAACTGAAATTAAGAAAGAGAATATGTTGAAGTTCTTCTTTGATGAGAAGGGCTATGTGAGGGTGTATGCATCAAAGCTTCTACTTAATATGCTTGGTATCACTATTGATAATTATGTTATGGGTGGAAATGGTGAGGTCAATTCTAGGCATGTCATTATAAGACCAAGAAAATGTTATGTTGTGGTCTTGGAGGAAAGAGGGGAAGTCCAAAAGTTCCTCAAAATTTAGTGATTGGCCAATATTGACAATGTAGGGGTTGTACATAGTGCCCAAGTTGATATCCATGGTGGATTTGTTCAACATAGTTTAAGTATTAGGAGGAAAGAATTTGTGGATGGAAGAATCTAGGGCACCAAGGTAGGTGAGGATGGAATCATCATCCTAGCACTGAATAGTGTTAATGGTAGGAGAGTCATATCTTATCATCTCAAGATGGATGGTTATGATTTACCATTATTTTTTATAATTTAGGGGTTTGAGGCTGATCATGTTGATGGAAAAAAATTATGTGGGATTATGTCATCATCCTCACACATAAGTGGAGGAGATGTTGGTGAGGAAGGGGTATCTTCTTTAATAATGATGGTGGTAGGTGGTTTGGTTTGCTTCTTGTTGGGTAGAATGAAACCAAGGTCATGTTTCTCATGAGGATTTCTAGTTTCAATGGAAATCAACTCATGTGGTCTATGCTCATATTTTTGAAGACCAAATTCTTTCCAAGCACACTGATGGAGGTATGTCTTAGCAAATCTCAATTTATCTAAGTAGGATAAATTGATGGTAAATGGTCAAGGTAAAAGAGAGGTGGTGTATGCATCAAGGGTTTTATTAAGTCCCCCATAGATTAAATGGGTTTGATAATGAGGAGTTTCAAAAAGAATAATAGTTTTGACATTGTGGGTCATATCTTGGGTGGTTAGTAAGTTTCTCATACTTGTAAGTAGTAGGGAAGGTGTCAAGGGCTAAAAGGAAATAGCCCCCCAATGAAATGTACTGGAATGTTGATTCCAAAGGGTATGAGGTGGAGATCTAATCAGAGGGTATAGATGAGCTAGTTGATGCCTCATTGGTAGAAGAGGATGTGATGTCCACTTTTATGGTTGAAGGTTGGTCTTTGGCTACTGAGGGTGTGTTAGAAGGGGTTAAGAGGGAATCATTGGATTGGTAGGTCATGTTGCATTTTAAAAAGGGACTTGGGTTAGCTTGGATGGTGATGACCTAGCCTTTGTGCTCAAATTTGATGCAATAATGAAGGGTAGATGGGACACAACCCATAGAGTGAATCCAAGGTCATCCTAGCAAAACATTATATAGAATTTTCCTTACACTATGTAAAAGAGTTCAAGGAGTATGCGGGGTCCTAAATGGATATGAAGGATAATTGTTTCTAGGGTAGTGTTCATGGTGCCATTAAAGGATCAGAGGATGACCAAGGTTTTAGACATGACATTATCTGGTAGGTTGAGTTGGTTATAGGCATGGGAGGAGATGATGTTCATACTAGCTCCCCCATCAATCATGACCTATTTGATGTAGGTATGGTTAATGTAAAAAATAATAAAGAGAGGGGGATTTGGGTCATCAAGATGGATAGAAGGTATTTCTAAATCCTTGAAGGTGACAAGGTTGGAAATTTAGAGAGCACCAATAAAGGCAATTAGAGGTTGAGGGTCTTTAGGTTGGACCCATACCGATTGTAATACCTCTATCATTACTTGGAAATGATGAGGTGAAGTAGTAATCAACTCATATAAGCTCATCTTTGTTAGATTTTGGTGAAGTTGTTTGATAGCTACACTCCTGATAGATTCAAAGGGGTTAGATTGGGAGGTACCCAAGATAGAAACTTTAGGTTTGGTTGAATTTGAAGGTGCTTAGTTTTGGTTTGGTTAGGAGGTAGAAGATGGGTATGTCCATTAGATGGACACCTTAGCCTTCCACTTATCTTTCTATTGTGCTCTCATGACCACTTGGATGGTATGGATAAAGGGATGAATTAGGTTAGGAGAGTTATTTGGTTCCTCATCACTCTAAGGTGAGATTGGAGGAATAGATAGGTTTTGGCTAGTGGTTGTCGGCTATCAGATTGGTAATAGGCCCATGGGAGGTTCTTTTATTAAGAGATCATCCTCATCATGGAGCCAATGGATAATGGCTTGGAGTGCCTTGTAGTTCTTCATGTCATGACCTAGTGTTCTACGATAGGATCACACTTGGTGATCATTAAACTAGGTGGGTTTTGAACTGAGAGGTTCAAATGGTCTGATAGCGGGTAAGTAAGAAGCTTATAATAACCTTTGAAATTAGCTAAAGGTGGAGAGGGTTTAGAGGTTTTGATCTTGGCTAGTGATATGGAAGTATTTTTAGGAGTGATTTTGGTAATGGAAGGTTTGGGTAAGGTGATGTGTTTGGTTGGTGGTTTTGGTTTTGGTAAAGTAGAGATTGATATAATAGAGGTAGGAGGTTTCAAAGTAGGTAGCTTGGTCATTGATAGTTCAGGGAAGATAGTTGTGTCAAAAATCAAGTGTGCTAGTGTAACTAGTAGTGGTGGTTGGGTTTTGGTTGGGAGAATCAACTTCCCACTCATAGTGGAGGGATGAGGTCCCAAGATAGAGGGCAAGGTTGAGGGAGGTAAGATTTGGACCCTCTATCTCTTTGGTGTCTTCTTTTCCTTGGTCAATTTGGTTTTGAGGTTATTTGTTAGGCTTGGTGAGATAAGCTCCACTTTCATAGATGGTTGATTAAGACTCTATGTAAGGAAAGTGCCAATATTTTTGGTTTGTTTGGTTAGTTTGGTTGGAGAGGATGACTTTGTGGCTTGGTGGTTGGTCACTTTGGATGGTTAAGGAATAGTTAGGTTGGTAGAGGCTTTTGTTAATTTTGTTGATAAGATAAGAGTGTGGATAATGGAAGGGGTGGGTTGGTATACCAAAAGTGTGGTTAGAGGTTCTTGTTTGGAAATGTAAGGGATCCCTAATTATTCTTAAAATGTGGCTTGATCCATGTCAAGTTTGGAGATAAAATCTAACCTCTGAACTAACCTAGAGAAGGGTTTGTAGATCAGTTTGATTCCCTGGATAGTAGACCTGAAAGATAAGCCCATAGGTTGAGACATAGGGATGGTAACCTTGCTCTTTTCCTCAAGTAAAGGATGCAAGGTTTGAATAGGTGACTCCTCTATATGAGGTGTAGACATGGGGGCTTCCTTGTCAAGAATGATCTCTAAAGGGGTAGTAAATTGACTAGTGGTTGAGGGAGAAGGTAAAGTGGGTATTTGTTCTAGTACATTAGTGGAAATGAGGATTTGATGGCTCCACTACCTCAATAAGTGGAGGAGAAAGGGGTGTTTCCTTGATTTGGGTCTCCAAAAGAGGAGGTAACTCCACTACCTCAAAAAGGGGAGAGGTCGATGAAGAGATAGGTTAGGTGATAGGTTCTTTAGCAATGAGCATGTTGAGAACCATGTGAATAGTATGAGCATCATGAGAACACTCAACCTTATTGCTCTCATTTTTGGTAGGTGCATGGTTGGGGAAATCTTGGATAAAAATTTAAAAGGCTTAGTTTTGAGGTGCATTGAAGTTATCCAACATAATCTCATCATTGTCAATGAGAGATTGGACAATGATCTAAGGTGTTACACCTACTAACGTCATGCCCTACTACCTAATGAAAAGTGCATACATTATTCTCATTATACCAACTAGGTGTAGGATGAGAAGAATAAAATTTTTAAAGTGGTTTGATAGGATGAATTTTTATGATGTTGGAATTCAATAACTTCTTTAGGATTGAAGCATAATATTCTCCAAGTGGATAAAATTACTTCTAGGTGTTCTAGTTTTGGCTTCTCGTGTTTTGCTTTGAAGAACCAAAGGAATTTAGTTGGTTAGTGAATGATGGAGAATTATATTTAAGTAAAACCATATTCATGCTTCCTTTTTTCTTGGTCTTGGTATTGATTTGTTTGTTTGGTTTAGAGGAGGAAGCTTCATTGTTATTATAGGTAGAGTGCTTGTTTTTTAGTTTTAGCTTTCCTTTGTTGATGGCTCTATTCTATATGTAGAGCTCTTGTTTTTTAGTTTTAGATTTCCTTCATCAATGGATCTATTCTCTAGCTTATGTGCCATGGTGAAAGCTTTGTCAAAAGTTATAAAGCTCTAGACACATAGCATAAAAGATATATGCTCGGCATATGCCTAAGCAAAAAGATCTATCAGTTTAGGTTGAGGTAAGGAGAAGGAAAACTGAGTGATTAGGCTTCTCCAATGGGATACAAAATTTTCAATAGATTCATCATCAAACTATCAAATAGAGTAGAGTTTAATGATGGAAACCTTCTTGGAGATATTTATCAAAAAGTGATCCTAGAAAGTTTGAACCAGCTAGGTAAAGGAGAAGAGGGAATGCTTGGTTAAGGAACTATACCAATCCAATTTTGGTCTTGACAAAGACATAGGAAAAGTGTAGAAAAGGAGGGCATCATCATAGGTAATAAAATAACATGAGTGACTAAATTCCCTAAGGTGTTGTTGGAGACCCTCTACTCTAAAACTAAGATAACTTGGGAAGTTCCCACTGAGGAGGATATAGTCAGATAGGGACAGATGGGTGAATGGGTTCATTACAGATCTAATCATATGATAAGATTTCATGAGCTCTAAAAATGGATGACTCTAAGGTAATCATATTATCCATGAGAATATTTATTTAGTATACTTGGGGTTGTACACCTGGAAGGTTTTAAGGTGCATATTGTTAGTGGGTGAAGAAGCTTGGATATCTAATGGTTAGGTAGTGACCATGGCAATATAAGTGTTTCCCATAAGGTAGGAAGGCATGCCATAAGGTAGGTCCATAGGTAGAACCAAATCATGGGTAATATGAGGCATGGTGTTAAGGTAATGTTGAAGGGCAATAGGGTTATTATCGAAGAAGTTGTAAAAGTGTGTATCTCCTTGGGGAACTTCCCAAAGTAATGGAGGACTTATTGAAGGGTGAAGAGAGTCTATCAATTCAGAGATGTAGTCCATAAATGAGGGGGTATAAAAAGTTGATTAGTTTGGTGATGGGTTTTGTTCTACTAGGTTCTTTCATTGTTGGTGAGTTATAATGTAAGGGAGAGAGAATGCACAAATAATATCACCACTCAAATAAAGAGAAGAGAAAAAATGATCAAGGAAAATAATCACACTCTAAAAATTATGTTAAGTCCTAAAGGTTCTTTTTATTCTCTCTTTTGGCTTATTCTTTAAGCTTTCAAGAATTTGTGTGATTAAAATTGGCTTGTAGAGCAGGAACTAGAAAAGAAGTCTATGGTTGGTTTCAAGTTGTTTAGGTTCTCAAAAGGAATATGTATTATGAATAAATACATGGCTTGGTATTGGGGCCTACCCCCTCACTTCACACACCATAATTATAAGGGCATCAAGTGCTTAGCTAATATATACTAATTTTCAAAGTTTATACACAACTAGAGAGCTAATTTAGTTCTCCCATTGGTAATGATCTCCAAGTAAGATTGTTGTGAAAGGGTAAGGTGAACGCTAGGTGATGAAATCCTATTTGGGCCTTGTCTCAAGTTTATTTGATGTTTAATTGATGAAGGTGGTTTGGTTTAGTGTGTGTAACAAAAGTGATGCTATGATAAAATTACTATGCTTTAATTTAAAGTGAGCTAAAATTAGAAGCAAGAAATTGATGCACTCAATTTTAAAGCCAAAATAAATTTTGGTTTCATTAATGAGCATAGATAGAGAGAAAATCATACATATCCAAAGAAAGAAACCCAAAGTAGAGACTCAAGGTCCTACCAGGTGTGACAGAATGTTTCAATGAATTTTAGCTTATATTTAGAAAAAGGAAGAAGAAGAAACTAAATATGGGTATGGTTGAAAAATCCATTTGATTATGTGTACATTGAATTAGATGATTATGAATAACTCTTCTTTGGCTTGGGAGGATGATCTACAAATAAGATAACACTAAGGCAAATGGTTGGTTAGATAGATAGTTGAGTGGATTGCCTAGTGCTAGCTAGATCATGAAAGTAAGAACATCCTCAAGGGCTATCAATCCACATGTTTTAAACAATTAAGTTAATAAATATAATATAAAATACTTGCATCAATAATCAAAAGGTAATAAAATTAAACACAAGAAATTCTTGTTAAATAAATAGACTAGAAATGATTAATATAGTACTAAGCAGATCAACACTAGTGTTAAATGGCTTAGGTCTATATTAAAAATTAGGAAAGGGTTTATGAACAAGTAGGGACATATAAAATTAGTTTTGGTTGAGGGTGGGTAGGTGGAAATAGCTTGTTATTATTTCCTACCATAGTGATCATCAATAGTTGAAGTGACCATCAACGGTTAAGGTGACCATCGATAATCAAGTTGATCATCGATGATTGGGTAGACCATCGATAGTTGGTCAGACTATTGGTAGTTGAAGAAACCATGGATGGTTACTATGTACAGGTATGGGTTGGTAAATGGTTATATTTATGGGCTAACAAAGTTGGATTTTGAGAAATGGGTCAATGTAAGGCTGAATGCAAAAGGCAAATAAAGTAATTGAATACTAAAAAATAAATACTTATCTTGTAGAAGGTTGATCAAATGGATACTTAAGGTGGTTTACTTTTTGGTGGATTCTGACATGATTCTAATAGAGTAATGGTACTTGATGCTTTGGTGGAGTAGTGATTTTTAGTTATCTCTCTAACATGATGGTTGGATCAGTGGATTATTGATGATGATTGACCCACAAAAAAAGGAACTCTATATGCACAAGCTCTTGATAATAATTAGAAATGGATTTTACCTCCTTGTTCCTCTCTTCTTATAGGCAAGGAAGGAAAGGTGCAATAGGATGTTAATTGGGTCTTCTAGTTTTAAATCATATATGTAATATCTTGCATGTGGATTTAGATGAGCTATTTTTAGAAAATTAAGGTGAATGGTTTGCATGTTTTTGGTTGAGGAGGTACACCCTAACCATCAATGGTTAGGTTCATCATCGATGATTAAGGGCCAACGTTCAAAGTGGGTAAAAATCTAGGTTAAGTCAATTGGTCAATCCTAACTTGGGTTAGACTCAGTTAGGGGTTGAAGGCTCAGATTGGTCCCAAGGTGGTCTAGAGGAATTTTGACATTTAGAATCATGGTGTGTAAATTTATAGTGTGTATAGTAAAGGCAAATAAATATTGGCTGATAGGTTTGTTTTGGTAATGTAAAGGTGGATGATAATGGAATGTATAATGGTTGGGGAAAAATAAAGATTAGGAATTTAAGCACATAAAATGTTGTTGATTCTAGATTCAACATAATTTTGGTTGTGGTTGGGCCAAAGAATTTGAATATACTCTTAATAGGACCACCAAATATTTCTATTATTTGGGCCTGAGAGTAAATACCATCTGATTATGTTGTAGATTAGAAGTTATATTATTTTTGATAATTTTTTCATCAAGCATTAAAAAATTATTGTCCTAGCTATTGGTGCCTCAATGAGGTTTTCACCAATGAAGTTATTTTGATTGTCCCATAACACCTCTAAGAAGATTTCACTAAGGAACATTGACTTTTGACTTTGATTTTATTCTATTGCCTCACACAGGGTTTCACTAAAAGATGTTGAGTTTGGACTTTGATTGTCCCCTAGTGCTTTTGAAAAGGTTTTGCTAGGAGATTTTTCTTCTTCTACATGAATGTGGTCTTGTCCCCCTAATATTCTACAATTGATATGTCACCATGGACACAGTTTAATAAGGTGTGATTCTATCAGTCCTAATCGACACTTGTGGGAGGTGAAATGTCAATATAATGGCTATATTGGTTGGTGATAATGACATGTGGAATAGTAATGGAATGGGAAGAGGTATCAAAATCCTCATAGAAGATACTAGGATAAATTCTTTTGATGTTGAAGTAATCATCCTCAAAAGCCATCGAAGGATCACAAATATATTCAAATTAATCTACAAGGCATGTGTAACCAATGTTTTAATAGCCATGAATGTATTTTGATTCTAAATTTGAGTCTGACTCAAGGGACTCTAAATCTGATGTTGAGACTAACATTAATTTTACTCCTGATGTTAAATCTAATGTCATTTCAATAATAGAAACTAACTTCAATGTTGATTATTGATTTGGTGTGGATGTTCCTATAATGAGGTCTTGTTGAATGTTTGGTATTAGATAAGTAATAGCCTATGATGTCATAATGGGTTCCATAGTGACTGGTTTGTAGAAATGAGACTCCTCAATGAGGGTAAAAAATTCAAGATACAACTCCACTAAGACAGGCTTGTTAAAGGGAGGTTCTTTAAAAATAGGATAGTGGTCAAGAAAATGATTTATCCACAGATGGTTATAATCATTAAGAAGTGATTAAACAAAGATCAGCTTGTCAAAGTGAGACTCCTCAATAATAGGGATAGCATCAAAAGGTGATTCATCATAGGTTGACTTGTCACAAATAAGTGTTTCAATAAAAACATCATGGATTAGTTGGTTTTCTTAGCCTTGGTTTATAAGTACTTGTAAAATATCAGTTTTAAACATATCTTGGTCTTTAAAGGATTGGATTTGGAGAGGTATTGATTGGCTCTATTATGGCTCAATGATCGGCATGGGTTTTCTAAATTGTGGAAGGTTGGCAATAAATCGAATGGTTACCAGTCTAGGATAGTAATTTTGACTGGTCGAGTTGTGATTGCACAACTTTATTGGGATAATGAGCTACAATACTTGGAAGATCTTGGAATAGTAATGGTAGGGCATTATGAAGTTTGGTTACTATTATGAGCCAATATATGAGGTCATATAATAGTGATGATATGGCATTACAAAGTTGAGTTATTTTGAGCCAAAGGTCAAGGTCTTGGAATGGTAATGGTAAGGTGTTGCAAATCTTGATTATTATTACAAGCCAAAGGATGAAGATCTGGTATGGTAATCCTTAGATGTTGTGGAGATTGGTATCTCACACAATCTAAATGAGGGTTAATGTTATAGGTATGGGATCGGGTACCATGAGTGGTGAAAGGGTGGACTTCATATATTATTCATCCCAAATAAATTATCATTGCATATTGCTCTTGAGGATCTTGGCTTTGTTCTCCATCTTGAGTATTTTATGGAGGATAAGGATTCATGTCACAAACCACCTCCTCACCATAGGGGTGTTTATCAAAGTCAATTCATGTTACCATGTCATCATAGCTTGGATTTTATATGGTTTGACTAGAGTGTAACGAGACATATCAAAATCAATGGTAAATATTTCACAAAGAGGCCTAGAGTTTTACAAACTCTAGAAAATAAGGTCCAAAGGACAAATGGTCCAAACATAGTCTAACTTGTCCTAGGGAATGGATTTGTTTCTAAAAAATGGTATGTGCTAAAACTTTGTATAAAACAATCTAACATCAAATATCTAACGTTAAATGTCTTACACAAAAAATTTAAGTGAATGAATAAAAATCAAAATACCAAACTCTAGTATAAAGTGTTTCAAACAAGTATAATCTAAGAAAATAAAAGTTGATAGGTATTTTTTATAAGGTATAAAAGTTAGGCTCAAAACAATAATGTGTTAGGTCTTTTGTAAAAGGCACAAAATCTAGACTTTAAACAAAACAAGGTATGAAATTTAATCTAACAAATTTGAAACACTTTGGCATAAACTAGGCATTTGGATTTAAACATTAACTTGTTTAATTGGTATAAGGCATGAAACTCTAGGCATATTTCTCCAAATATAGGCACAAATAATAGTTTTCAAATTGCATAAAGAATTAACCTAAGTTACAGAACCCAAAAGAGAAAGATCGATGTCTAGGCCAAAATTACACAAGGCATAGGCAAAAATATATTGATGTTTGGGTTTGAAATTTGTCAATGTTAATTAAAAACTCAATTTAGAAAACTAGGATTATTTAAATAAATAACAAGCTAGACAATAATGAATAGCATAATGGCATTGGGTAAAGATCCAAAAGGCACACATGGTTTCAGTTTCAAAAATGGAATTTGGACACAAGGTAAATAAGTCTTTGAAATGATTTGAGTAGTTTAATGATATTATCATGATTTAAAGATGTTACAAATGTTCATTTCAAGACTCTAAGGCACAAAACTCAAAATGAATTGGGTAGTGTAATCAAGTGACATACATGAACAAGATTTGTCAAAAGACTAAGGCAAAGGTATGGTGTCATATGGGTTGCGTAATACCTCCTAAAATAAAGGAGTGATGTATAAACAAGACTCATTTAGATGTGGTAATATAAATAAATATTTTAGACTCGAGACCATGCAAGAAAGGGTAAAATGACACAAATACCTAAGTGTAATGTCCTAAATCCTAAAATTGATAAGGTTACATAGTACTGATGAATTATATCAATATACTCACTCTTAAGAGGATTTTAATGGTTAATCTAAAAATTAAAAGTGTGTGAAAAGTAGGGATTTTTAGGCCCCCTCTTCTCTTAAGAATTTGTACTGTGACATGGAACTTCAGTCTACTTACCCTACATCAACAGTATGTCTATGCTAAGTGGGCTTTATTCTAAACTATCAATTTTTGCTCATTTCTAGATGGTCCCAAGTATGACTAACACAAGATATGATCACATTAATTATATCTATGTCAACTAGCTTGTTATGAAAAGGTCTTTTCCTTTTCACAACCACTACATCTTTTGCTTGATTAGTGTGGTGTGATGTTTGAGTTGATCATACATTTTGAGGGAAATAGTCACTAATTGAGGTAGTTTAACTACTCAAACTACCATCCCAATGATTAGCTATCTCAATTTATATACCCCACCATAGAGTGGGGTTGAAACAATGATAGGAGATGAATTCTTGAGTCAATTCTTCCCTAAATAACCCATCAAGAGGCGATGAACTCCCACTCACAAGCCAAAATGCATGAAAAATAAATACAATTGAAAAGACTCTATGGTCATTTTGGGGCCACCCAAATGATACAAATTTTGGGAGGGCCTTGGTGACTTTCCTTTCACATTTTTGGACTAAATAAACAAAGGCAAATAATGAGTTCTATTCATCACCCAAGTTCTGTAAAGGGTATGGGGAGAGTATACATGCATCACTCATTTTGTTCAAATAAATAACTTTTAATAAATAATCATAAAATGAAAAATAATGAGGAGTAGGTAACTAAATGTGAAAGTTCATTTTAGTGTACCAAAATAAAGTGTGTTGTGACATTTGATCCCAATGGCATTATTTGTTTGAAAAATTTTCAAAAAAAAGTCCAAAAACAACTAAGGCATGAAAATAACTAAGTTCATTTTAAGCATCCAAAAAAAAGTGTGGAAGATTTAACAATGTTCAAACTTTACTTTTTTCACCTTAGGACCTACAATTTTTTAGAGGGTTTGCCTACTTATAATCCTAAAATTAAGTTAAAAAATTACATTTAGGATTTATCTCTCGGGTTTCTTACTTTTTATCTCAAAAATAGATCGATGTCAATCCATAAAGATTGACATCAGTCCATAGAGATCAACACCAGTCCATAGATATTGATGTTAGTCCATAGAGGGCTAATCAACTTTAGTCTATAAAGGGGTAATCAACATTAATCTATAGAGGAGTAATTTATTTCATTTTAGGAGAATCGATGTCGATCATTATCAATGGTGAAATAAACTAGTGTTAATTACCTACAACCTATGAGTTGCTAAAAATAGAAATACATGAAAAATAAACTAAAAACTCAAATTTTGAATATTTTTAATCATCCATTATAAAAATTAAAAGTTTCATATTAATATCCTTGTTTATAGGATGCTTTTGTCCCATTGGGCATGCCAACATTTGAACTAGGAATTTGACATAGAGGGGAGGTTAATTTTGTGTTAGTCTCATAAAATAAATGAAATGAACACACTAAGATCCTAACACCTCTAGCTTAGACACTAGGGAGAGCTTAAGTAAAAAAAACTAAATGAAAGCACAAAAAAAACATAAAATACATAAGTCTTTTACCTTTCTTGGAGATATAAATGGCTTTGTTGAATGGCTTACTCAGCTTGTACATCAAGAAGTCTCCATTAATGGAGGTTGCTTGTCTCCTTCTCTCCTTAGCACCTTAGCTTGTGATGTTGCTTGGCTTAATATCTGGGCATCGTAACCTTACTCACATGGAATTTAGGAATTATAACTCTATAATATCTAATATTATTGAAGATATTTTTACATAATAACTTTTCACCAAAATAATTTATGGTTTAATAGGCAAGGCCTTGTATTTATAGCCTTAGGAATTAACTCTCACCTAAGGTGAGTTAAGGTTGAATTTAGGCTTGGAATGGGTTCAAAATAAACCTAGGTGAGTTAAAACTAACTCCAATTGAGTTAATATTTATTAATTAATTATGATTTGCAATTACTAGGCATGGCTCTCAAATTAGATATTTTAAGATATTTTTAAAGAGCTTGATAACACATAAAGGTAATGATGAAAGGCTTGGATATTTTAAATTTTTAAATTTCTTTTTTCAGATATTTATTAGTTTAAAATGGATAATTAAACTAGGCATTTAATTCTATTTAACTTGTTAATTGATTCTGATTAGCATTTTAGCTCTTTTAATATTTAGTCAAGTGAGTAAGTGCCCCACTTAATAGGTCCATAAGCCAAATTGATAGTTGTGATGCCGCAAGGTGATTAGGAATGAATCTATGAGAGGTTATTGTTGTATATGATATATTACCCAAATTAAGGATGTCTCAACATGATTTTGAGCTTTGATGAATGATGTACAAGTAAATTTGGGATATTTAGTGATTTATAGGCTTAATTTGCATTGGTTGGTAGGAATTGATCTGAAGTCCGGTTGGAAGCTAGTTGTGGCCATTTTTAGGTGTCTACAACAAGAAAAATTATCCATGAAGTAATGTTTGTGTCATGTTAAATCTATAAGGAATACCATGATGTATGAAGCTGTCCTTTGCTTCAACATGCCACCCAAGCCAAAATGTCAATATATTATAATATATGTGATGCATATACCCATGATACTAATGACTATCAAGCCACTGATGAGATTCATGAAACATGTGCCTAAGGTACTCACCAATATTTTATAATTAACACATAATAAATTGGTGAGAGTCAATCTTTCAAAGGTTGAGGGCATGGCAATGGATGAGGAGGTGGTCATTTTGCACCCAAGACATGTTATAAGTGTGGATCTCCAAACCACTACCAATGTGATTACATGGTCTACCCTATTTGAGCCTTTTGTAAAAAATAGTATTTACTAGAAGAATGCCTATACTTCTATGCTACTATTACCAAAGAATATAATTATAAGGGCATTGGAATGATATGTGTTGATAAAACTCCAACTACTTAGTGGAAACTTCACCCTACCACTCCAGCAACTAGACCCAAGATCAATATCACTACTCAAAGTGGTGCTCATTCTCAACCTATTATTTCAATTCATAATCTGAAAAGGTTCGACATGAATAAACTCATGCACAACACTATATAGATGCCCAACTTTAGAAATAAGTGTTACATGACATAATAGCCTTGGTACAAGAGCTATAAGGAGAAATTAAGTCCTTAAAAGATAAGGATTCTACCATGCATACCAAGATGTAAAAATTTATGGTACCCATAGGCTCAAGGCATGATGATTTTAATGATCTATGCAAGCTATTCCTTAGTGAAGACATCATCCCCCCTAAAGAATTGGTTGTGAAAACAAAAATAATGTCTTTAGAGGATCATCATTTGAACCATGCACATAGATAAGAGACTCATGTCCAACCAAATATATAATATGACAAAGATGTCCTTATAATTCATCTATTGATGGTTGGATGATCCATGATATACTGGTGGACACTAGCACAAAGGCTAATGTTCTAACAAAGAATGCCTAGAAAAAAATGGAGAGCCTCACTTTGAAACCTTCCCCACATGTTTTATATATGGCCAATAAGACTTGCATATTATCTATAGGTATTCTTGAGGATGCCACAATTAACATCTTGGGTGTCACATTTAAGGGTGACTTTGAAGTGATCAAGCTTACTAAAGTGACTTTCCCACTCTCTTAGGTAAACCCTGGTGTTATGCTATCAATGCTAACTTACATTTCAAGAAGCATTAGATCAGCTTTGAGAATGACACTCAGCACATGTTCATCCCTCTAAATAATGAAAAAGGGCCACCCTTTGTAGAAATTATTGATGTTTATGAGGAACTTATCACTATTTATAACATCACCACCCAAGAGAATGAACAAGTGGATCTTACTCCTAATCCCATATTGTAATGGGAAGACACACAATCCATTTTAGACACTACAAGTATTGCTTGCAACCAATGGGCTCAATGAGTATATGATCTTAAAAGGAATATTTGTGGTGTCCTTGATATCCACCTAATTTCCTCCCCCAAGTTATCTCCATGCCTCAAAAAAATCTGCATCATTGGTCTACCACCCTTGAGGTTGGAACTTGTAGCTTGATTCTATGGTTAAATTGAGGTTAAGGAGTATTTTTAGAAATTAGAAGACTATTATATTAATGAAGGTTAATTTTCATGCACACTCAACTTTAATGAATAGTTACTCAATGTTAGTCTACTCATTGATACTAATTACAAACAGGGGAACAAGTACATGTCGATATGCACTATAACTTCTACCATGACAATCATGTTCATGCAACCTTGAGTTATGATGGTGTTGTTTCTCTAAAAGACCATCTAACAAAATGTGAAAACCTTTAGAGTTCCAAAGAAACATGTTTACTAGAATCCTCATGGATTCATGCATTTTATGGTAGTCTACATGCCTAGGCTAGGGTGTGGTACATACATCAAGAAAAAGATAGGGGAACAGATACCTTGTAGCATATCACATGTGTTTTACTTTCAACATTTTCATTTTATTCTCTATGAACTAATTTAGGTTTGTCCTTGAAATCAATCCATCAAGTAGTAGTAGGAGATGGTGCACCCATTCAAGACCACATATGTCACATGCATGGCATACCTAAGGATAACTTTCCCATATTTTAAGAACCTGATAGTCCTACATTGGCTCTATTGGATTCTAACTCTCAATCTGAATATGCATATTGAGAACATATACATAATATAAATCAAAATCTCATGTATCAGGTTGATAAGGGTACGAATTTTGATCTACCAGAACCAACATTCAACCACTTACATTTGCATACAAATTATGGGACACATGACATCAGAGATATTATGCAGTCTAAGTAGAAACCATATTCTACACCACTCCAAATGGTTCAACATGATTTTGGGATGAAGGACTTTCTTAAGATAGCCATTGTGGGTAATTATTAGTTTGATATTGAGTTAACCAAAAAAATTAAAATATTTTAGGATTATCAAGACATTTTCCCATGAAACTACACATAAATTAAAGGAGTGGATCCATCACTAGGAAAGATGAATATTTATTTAGTTTAATGTGTTCAAATAATGAATAAATGACTATATTGGATGAATCCTAACCTATGCACTAGAGTTAAAGTATAAATTGATAGTATGTTACATGTTGGATTTATTACTCCCATAGGCAAATATAAGTGGGTTAGTCCTATGGTGATTAGCATTAAGAAATATGGTTGAATTCACATTTGCATGGATTATATACAAATTCATGCTCTGTGTGTCATTGACCCTTTCCAAACAACATTCATGAAGGAAATTTTGGAAGGTCTTTCTACATGTGAGATCTACACTTTCACTAATGGATTTTCTTGCTATCACCAACTGAAAATTATCGAGGAAGAAAAGGAAAAAACAACTGTTAAAATTGAATGGGGTTATTTTTCATATGATGTTATGTCATTTATCTTAAATAATACATCATAAGTGTTCACATGAATTATAGTGAAAGCCTTCAAGTATTTCATCCATAATTTCTTTTAGGTGTACCTTGATGATTGGACCTATATGGTTTAGTTCATGACCACTATGATAATTTGTGCCTCGTGCTTGAGTGCTACCATCAACTTTAGATCTCTTTAAATATTAAAAAGTGTATATTTTCCATGTCATTTATAATCATTTTGGCACACAACATTTATCAATATGGATTATAGGTGGATTTGGCCAAGATTACATTCATTATCCAATTTCAAGTTCCAACTACTCAATGTGAGTTCCATACCTTTTTTGGTCACACTAGATACTATCATAAGTTCATTCAATCCTATGCTAACATATTAGCTATGATTGAATAATTATACAAACATAGTGGCCTATTCCTATGGGCTACTACACAACAACAAGATTTTAAGGCTCTAAAGAAAAATTGTTGACTACGTCCATTCTCCAATTCCTGAACTAGACACATCCATTTCATGTTCATGTTGAAACTTTAGGCATGGCAGTGGGTGTCATCCTTTCATAATTTTGTGAATAAAACATTGATCATCCCATTTACTTTGCTAGCCAAAATCTCACACTATCTAAAATAAACTAATCTACTATAGACCATGAGGCCCTATCCATGGTTTATCTACTCCAAAATTTTCACCAACACTTGCTAGCCACTCCACTTATATTCTATGCATATCATGAGGCACTCGAGTATTTGGTTAATAATATAGTGTTACATAAACACATTTATTGATGGATTGTCTTATTTTAGGAGTTCTAGTTCTCTATGGTCATGAAACCAAGTAAAACTAATTTCAGTCCAGACCACCTATCATACATTCAATATAGTAAACCAACATGTGTAATAAAATATGATTTACCTAATGTTCAAATCTTTCAAGTTACGTACATGCCTAAAGAATTGGAATAAATTACTATTTTTTCTCACAACAGGCTCAGCACCAACCCAACTTAACACCCAAGAGAACAAGCAACTATCTATTCATATTTCCCCCTTTTAGCTTATTGGGGAGACCTATACAAGTTAGGATATGATGAGGTATTATGAAGGTGTTTTTATTTTAGCACGAGTTCACTAAAGTTATTAAAAAATTCTATGAGGGTATTGTAGGAGGACATTATACTGATGGTGTAATGACAAGAAAGGTTCTACTAGCTAGGTTATGGTGGCCACATTATTCAAAGATGCCAAAGCCTATGCATGCTAATGTGATATCTATCACTATGTAAGTAAACCAAACCATTGGGATGTTGTTCCCCTTCATACAGTGTTTTCTCATGAACCATTTGAAAAATGGGCTATTGAATTTGTTGGCCCCATTCAATCTACTGCAAGAGAGATTGGTGTGCACTATATCATTACTACCACATATTATCTAACATAATGGGATGAAGTAACACCCACATGGGATTTTAATTCTACTACCACTACTATATTTCTATGGGAACATATAATCACACAATATAGATGCCCATTAAGTCTAACTAGTTATTGTGGCACTTTATCAATTCAACATTATGTATCCTCTTAGTTGAGTTCATGATTGCACACTAGAAAACCACACCATATTACCCTCAAGATAATGGTACAACTAAGGACT
Organism: Torreya grandis; assembly: GCA_037957365.1. Taxonomy (NCBI): domain Eukaryota; kingdom Viridiplantae; phylum Streptophyta; class Pinopsida; order Cupressales; family Taxaceae; genus Torreya; species Torreya grandis. The sequence goes on from JARHVA010002335.1 coordinate 2,548,626, forward strand.
TTAATAAGGTCCTTGGTAATACACTGACTAATATTTTCAATATCGGTCTCACTGATTGGGATGATCATGTTTCAATAGTCTTATGGAATTATCGAACTACATATAAAAGTCTGAACAAAAGTACTCCCTTTAACCTTGTATTTGGCATCAAAGCAATCTTATTGGTGGAATTCCTTATACCTTCCTTATGTATTACATGATTTTGTAGATTGGATGAAGAAGAATCCCTAAAGGCTTGACTAGATGCTTTACTTCATTTGGATGAAACATATATTCTTGTACACTAGAGTCAAGGGATTAAGAAGCAAAAACAAAAATCCTAGCATGACTGACATATGAAAATTTAAAAAAATCATTTTGGTATGCATATTTTGGTCTATGATTTAATTTTTCACACCATCTAAGAAAATTATAGATCTAGTGAAATGGTCCATTTATTATTCATGACATTTACCCAATAGGAACTTACAAGTTAAAAAGGTTAGACGCAAAATTCCTTCCAATCCATTTTAATGGTATTCAACTCCATCCCTACCATTATATGTAATTCTTTTAATCTCCATAAATAAGGTGTATTCCAATAGTTTATCTTAGGACTTAGTTTTATTTTAAAATAATTATGGTATTGGTTACATGCATTTTTTTAGGTTGAATTTCACACATTTGGTGTTATCTTATATTCATAAATCTGCCATTTATCACTATTACCTTCTTGATAAATGATCTCACTAGGTTATGTCATGGATGACCACAGACATCTTTTAGTCTGGGGTAAGCTTGAATATGGATAAACTAATTAAGCTAAAATATGTAAAGAAAAGGTTAGGAGGAATCACATGTGCTCAAAGAAATATTATATGACAAGGAGGCACATAAGAGGTGGCAGATGACCTAGTAATGTGGGATGAAGATGATAAAGGAAATGTCATTACAAAATGGTTAAAATGGAAAAGGTAGTTCTTGTGAATAAAAATGGAATTTTGATTTTTTTTAAAACTGGCATGCATTATGAGAAAGGAACAACAACTTTCAAAGGAAGGATAGTATAGGTTCATATATTGATGAATTAGTGGATTAAATGGCAAGCATTTCAAATGGGCATTGTGGTATTTTGCTTGAAGTGTTAATTTTTGAATTGATAGATGACAGTGTGGGGGTCAGTTAATTTAAATTTTTTCCTATCTATAAAAGGCCTAGAGGGTTCTCATCCTCATTTTTACTATAAAAAACTTTAAATAGTTGCATATCTTAAACAAGTGTTTAAAAGTAATAGATAAGGTGTCTTCATATAAATTTAGTGGCAAAAATGAATTAAATGTTGAGGTGAAGGTCATTCAAATAAATAGGATTGAAAACATGACCATGGGAGCATGTGTGATTGACTTGTAGGTTTTAAATGAGACATCCACCATTGAATTAGGTTAAATAAGGAAGGCCAAAGTTTTTTATTTTATAAAAGGCAGCAAAGTGTTTTCATTTATAAAAATTGGTCGTTTGTGTGTTAACATTCAAGCACCCTGGTTGGTGATGCAACCAAAGTAAAAGTCAAACCTGAGAAGAGACCCATTACCAATAATCCTCAAAGTAGAAGAGTGTAAGGTCATAGAGGAAGTAAGTCCTATTTTTATCCAAGAAAAGAGTTCTAGTGTACTTATTATTTATAAACCACACAACACACAAGGTGAGAACCTAACAGAGCTGACAAAAGAAACATTTGTTGGGTAGGCACTAGAAATGGTGAGTATAAGGCTACCACAACACCACCTCCACCTCTAGTCCCTGATATGGTCTTATGCATGGAGGATTAGTAATCTAAGGTTTCCTCTTGTTAAGTACTTGATTATAATCAATGCCAATCTAGGAATGAGGGTGAATTATAATGAGACTATAGGATTATACACCAAAATTTAAGGAATGAGGTCACATACAATCTCACAGATCACAAGTTGTTAGAGGATATGGATGTACTTAAACTATTCCAACTACCATACTTTGGGAAACATTAGGAGGTTTTACAATTTCTAATTTCAAGCATCCATGATGACTACATTTACTTTACAGGGCATAGAATGAGGATTACCCCCCAACAGATCACTAAAGTAACATGGTTACTATGTTCAGGGGTTGATATCCATGTGTATTTTAATGATCACGATGTTATTAATATAATGAAGATGACACTAAATTATAAGAAGGAAGGTCATGCCATATAAATTACAAGTATTTCAAATACATTTGGATAGCTACACACTTGGAAATGATAAAGTTAGGGGTGTGAATAGATAGAAGTCGGTGGATACAACCCACCTCTATGTTTTAATTCAAATGTAAAATGGGACTAAATATAATCACTCTGAATATTTTGCTAATATAATTAAAAAATATGTGGAGAAGGCCCATCAACTACCTAACTACAAGTTTTCCTAGGACACAATTTTAATTTTGCTTGTTTTTGGTGAAATTGGTGCCCTAGACTATTCTAAAAAAGAACTTAAGTGGGTCTACCCACTAAAACATAAGTCCCCTACTAAGAGGTTCAAATAGTTTACATGTCTAAGCACCATCACAACCTATTACAAAATGAATATGAAGGCTTGGTTTGAGGGGATGAAAAAACATTTTAGTAATGAGTGGCATGTACCCAAATATTTACCCATGCAGATGGAGAGTCAAGCTAAGTTTTTTGTTAAACAACATTATTTACTCCTATGGATATGGATGGGGATAACTGATAACTTATCAAGAAGGTTCAAGTTTCCCTATGCATGTACTATAAAATATTGACATTGAGGTTCACACTCTTCATAATTTATGTGTTTACTTAGGAAATTAGTCATACACAGAGTGGCATGAATCAAATAAAATTGATATTAATAATTTTAAGATAATCATGCAGGGTAAAATATTTTTGTTTTACTATATGCTCAAGCCCAAGAATAAAACATCAAGAATCCAAGAGATAGATAAAAAAATCCCTCCTTCCTTAACCAAAAACACTAAGCAAAGGAAGGGTGTAGAAAAAGGAAAAGAAGCCAAGACCTGAATCCACTAGTTCTAGTAGGGCATAGGAGGAACAACCCAGAGCCAAAACCAAATAATAAAGGCAAGCATCATCACCAATGAAAGACTAGGGGTTACCTAAAGAATGAATTAAAGATGGCATTATTGATGCACAATAATTAGTTGTCCATTTGTAGCCAGAGCTTTTGGTGCCCAATGTGGTGATCTTTGAACAAGGTGAAGTATTTCCAATAGTATAGCCTGAATAATAACCCACCCCTAAACTTAATAAATAATAACATGATTATGATTATCCATAAATGGACATTGAGATTCCAAAACCTATTAAGAGGCATGACAAGGGGTAAGCACTAGCATAGAGGGCCAAGACACCAACACAAGCGACCATTGACAAATGAGGCTCAAACTTGTAGATATAGAGCATTACCCTCATAAGGGCACAAGGCCTATTAAAAAAGTAGAAGAGATGCAATAAGAAAATGAGGTAAATGATGACCTTCCCACTTACACCCTATTCTATCTTGGAATCCTAGATGAGAAACTTTATATGTGGGATTATTTTCCCAAAAATGAATCCATGGTTAAAACTTAGTGCAAACTATCTTTTGTTATGAACATATACAATGATGAAGGCTTTTTTGAGCTTCTTAAGGCCAACATATATTTAAGCCTAGAGGGGTTAGATATTTTATAGTTGATTTGGGTGTATCCTCTTAAATTTTCTATAGCTCAAGAAGGTGTAGACCTAATAAAAGTATCCCTAGAGGTAACTAGGCAAAATATTCTCCATATCAATGATGTTGGCTAACTTTGCCACAAACATCATGAGGTCATCCAAATGTACCAAGAAGAACATGATAAAATGTGAAGGATTGAAGAAGAACTAGAGGTGCTCAAGCACCAACATGATATAGTTGAGGCATCTCAACTAAGAACATTATCCCATTGTCAGATGGTTTTGAAGAGATCACCAATGCCTATTGATGGGATTCCTCTCACCAATGAATCCATAAGAAAACTAGAGACACTAGTGGATCTTCTACTCAAGAAATTCAAGAATTAAGTAAACCCCCAATAGTAACATATTTGGGAAACAAAATAATTTATAGATTCCATGGACATCTACAAAATCTTTTTGGCCAAATTAGGTGCACTATTCCCATCATTGATAGGATTTTTATAAACCTAGTGTGGCCAAACAAAATTTTGGAAATATAACTTCAACCCAAGGAATAATAGTGCCAACAGTTGGCTGAGGATAAGCTAAATATCAAAGATATATCCTTGTATTACAAGGTATTCTATGATGTAGAATAATTGGAGAAATAAATAAGCACCCATCACCAAGAAGTCAATGCTAATTTTTTAGCACTTTGAGGGCAAGTTTTGGTGAAAGTTAGGTACTTTTAGGACACACGCAAGGTTATAACTTCTAAGCTTAAAATTTTTCTAACTCATCAAGGTGATTTCCTAGAACAAACCAAGTAAATTAAATGACTACATGTCAAGTTGAAAGTGATTACTTCCAATCTTCAGACTGCATTCAACCAATGAGAGGAGATCAAATGTTATGTTCAACAAGTGAGACCTAAATTTTTATAATCTAAATAATATTAAACATAGTGTAAGATGGACTATTGGTTTATTAGGGGGTTATTTTGGGCCCCAAATTTTATATTTATATATTTTATACGTTTTTTAGCCATAGCATGAAAGACTAAGGGCATGAGAATGATGCAAAGGACCTTGTCACAAAAGAGAAGGGCATGGAAGAGAAAGGTTAGGAAGACCTTGGCATGAAAGAGATATATGTGGGAGACAAGGATATAGAAAACAAGGAGAAATAAAAAATGTATGATTTAGACAAAAGTGAAATATTTGGACAAGGGTGCAGGAAGTGGAGATGATTATGAAGCAACTTATAGAAGCATCAAAGGAGACTAGTCAAGCATAAATATAGCACTGGTTCATGTGAGAATAGGATCATGAGCACAAATATCTAGCATGGAGATAATATTTAGGTGATGTTAGGCTTGATTAAAAAGGATTATATTGTAATGGCTCACCATAACTTCTTTTTTTGAATCAATCATTAGCTAGTCATCACTATTGTATTAATGATGTAACCTAAGGAGATGGGTTGTGTCATGTATAAATAACCCTTAGTTTTGTTTATAAAAAGGATGAGAAAAGAATAATAAAGATAAATTTTTGTTGAATTATATTTTTAATTTTTTTTTGTTCATTAATAATACATGGTGTATGAGTGACTATAATTTTTAAATGAAATTAATGAAATCACTATTTTTATCTACAAACTCTAAAATATGTGCCAATATGTTTTACTATGGTGATAATTATGAGTATGTGGAATGTATGGAGTGAATAACATGGTTAACCATCATATTATGTTTGTATTACTAAGAACTAAATGTAACTAACCCAATCACCTAAGTGTAGACAAAGAGTTAAGTGTATCCACCACCACGTGACAAAATTAGTGGGAACTGATCTTGGCTGCATGCTTCAGGTGAACGTACGAGGTCTCTACTCACATGATATGTTGACTCACTAACTCTTCAATTTCCTCATTTTATTTAGGTTTATTACTAGTCCTTAGTCAAGTAAAACTAAGGATAAGTCCCAACAAAATTCATCTCAAAATTTTGCATTTATTGGCAAAAAATATTACAATGGATTATCAACTATTGATAAACAATTACTTACCCTTTACTAGATTTATTTGAAATAAATTTTAAGTTAAACTTGGTAAGATGTCTAACCCATTTTTATATGTATCCTAATAGATGGGTATTTCCATGAGGTATCAAAGTGGATCAACTTTGGTAATAACATGAGTCTCATTATGAAACAAATAATGGCACAATGTTTGGGTAGAAAAAACAAGCACTAAACACATTTTTTCAATGGTAGTATAGTTCTTCTCATAATCAATAAGTATGTGATGGATATAATAAATGACACACTCATGGTGAGTAGCATCATGTTGTGTAAGAAAAACACCCAAGGCATGATTAGTAACCAAAAAATATAAAAAAAGTTTGTTATTCAGAATGGTAGGCATAAGGATTGATGGATTCAAAGGATATTCCTTAAGTGCATCAAAAAAAATTTGAAAAAATTCATCCCACTCAAATTCAATGTCCTTCTTAAGTAAATGTGTGAAAAAAAAATTATTTGATAATTTATCCATGAAATGATGCATAGTTTGAATGCATCCTTGTAAACATTAGAGTTGTTTAAGATTTTATGGTGGTGGCATATTGACTATAACTTTTACCTTTTTAATGTCAACTTCTATACCTCTTTTGGAGATAATAAAACCCAATAATTTGCTTGTTGTAACTCCAAAAATGCACTTTTGGGATTTAAACACATATTATACTTCCTCATGCATTTAAATATTTGCCCTAAATCAATAGCGTGATCTTGTCGATGCTAGGATTTTGATAATAAATTATCAATATAATCTTCAACTATTTTATGAATGTAATCATGAAATATATGAGTCATGGCACATTGGTAAGTTATTCATATGTCTTTTAATCCAAAATGCATGATATTATAACAAAATATTCCCCATGGTGTGATAAATGATATATTTTATTTATCTGTGGGATTTATCTCAATTTGGTTATACCCCAAAAGACCATCCATAAATAAAAAAATATCATATAATGTTGTGGAATATACAATCATATCAATATTTGGAAGTGGAAAGTCATCCATTGGGTGAGCTTTGTTGTGGTATCAATAATCTATACAACACAAAATGTCCCCATTAGGATTTATTACTAGGATAAATTAGAGACCCATTCAGGATAATCAATAGCACAAATGAATCCAACATCTAAAAGTATTTCAACCTCACTTTTGAATAATAAAGTAATTGTTGGATGCATTTTTATTACCTTTTGCTTGATTGGTTTAACATCAGAATATAAGAAAATGTTATGCATATCCACTTCAGGATCGATACCAATCATATCTTTGTATGCCCATGTTAATAAATTTGGAAATCACATAAATCATGCCCAAAAAATTTACCTTAATCATCTTTTAACATAGTAACCAAGAGTATTGGTCATTGGTGTTTGTTAGTGTCAAAGTGAAATTCTTTTATTTATTCACTATGCAATATCGATCTATCTTCCATAAATGGAGAATTAGGAATAGTATTAGGACCATATAATTGCATTTGTGGACTATAATAATCATTTTCTCCAAAATAAACATATGCATTAGTTATATGTGGAAATCTTTTCTTATGATTGAAAGAAGAGAGATATTTATAGATGCCAAGGTAATCTAAAAGAGACCCATCATTTGAAAATTCATTCAATGTTAGGATTTGAGGTGAAATAGAATCATAAATGAGCTTGACACAAATGTTGAAAAATATTTATTTAAATGTTGAATAAATAATAAAACTTAAGGAAAAATGTTACCTTGTAGTGAGCACACAAACCACAAAGTTGAGACAAATGTGGCAATTGGGGAAAACATCATATAAAGAAAAATCCCACACTACTATTGAAAGCTTAAAATAAGAATCTCAAATTAAAATAGCATGAATAATCTATGATAATAATTTCCTTAGGCCAAAAGAGCAATAAGAATGCCAAAGTAATACTATATCAATAAGAGTATTCTAGAGAGTGTTTCAACAAGTGTTGAATAAAGGGAGAGGAAATCTCTTTATAAATATCTAAGAGAGAAAAGGAGTTACAAGTGTAAGCTTTAGCATGTGTGTCATGTGTCCCTAGTTCTCTTAAAAGTGAAGAGTATGTGTATTCTATGTAGGGGGAGAGGAATTATATACAATTCCAAATCCAACAAGTGGACTAAAGAGGTGAGTAATACCTCAAAATGTTAGGATAAAGTGCATTTATAAAAACAATAAATACACACGCACATAAGACTAAGTATAATCCTTTAAATCTATAGGAAGGATCCAAATAAGGTTAATTCTCCAATAAAGCATAGGATATACTAATGATAATTATGAAACATGCTTAACTTGATTATAAACTATAGAACACTTATTAGCAGTAGATACAACTATGGGGGAGCTTAGTAAGATGCAATCAATGAGAAGTGGATACATCATTATAACCAAGACCTGCTTTGCCTTTATTTTAAAAAGGAAAAATAGACTCAAAAATACCTTGGGCATGATTACATATTCCTTTTCCCATATTATAATTATATTTTTGTAAATATTTAAGCCAAAAATTATAGGGTTGAGAAGAGGTAGAGGGGTTAACTGAACATTGTTCATGAAGGGGACTTAAATATTTGGAGAAAATGTTAGAATGTCCTTAGAAGAATGTTACATCTATGGAATATAAGGATCCATAGGTGTATATTCTAAAATTTGATTTATGTAGTCTTATAGTCATATATAATTGGTAAATATCCGTCATGGTTATACCTTTCAATTATAGACCTACCCACTACTGAAAGGCTTGCATTCACTATTTATTTGTGCCTAAATTTTTTATCTCTTAGTTTGACCATTGTTATTCTGATGACTAGGAATTTTATACTATATAAAAATTTCTAAACCTTATCATCATCCTTCACTACCACTTTTGGACCTATACTTATTTTCTAGCTTCCTAGAAACTTGCATCCCAATCAGATGCAAGTGTCCACTTTTATTATAAAGTATTCAGTGTCAAAAAGTAATCCAACTTGTAAATTAAATGTATCCTAAATGTTTTCCTAAGTGATTTAGTGTGATATATTTTAAAATGGATTGGTATATATATAAGATCAACCCTCGTTCATTCATGATCTAGAAAATACCAAGAATTCACAAGGTAACCTACCAAAAAGCACTCAATCAAGAATTCAAGTGAGAAAACCTACCTTATTCATCCCTATTTATATATCAGTCATAAGATCAATAGTCCCATAGGTTTGAATCATTTTAAGAGTAGTTCATGTATCATATCTATTAAGTTACAAGCTAGGTCACTGCATATTTTTAATTATCACACATTACATGCTTGTATAGAAACAAGCCAAAACATAGGGGATAACTACATAGATATAAGTCCCTCTTCAGAGTATTGGTTATGTTGGTGGTGCCTATTGATAGAGGGGTCCTTGGAGTATCTCGCCACTTGAGCCCAGTAACCCATTTTTCCCATAGTCACTCCAAGGGTGATGAAGCTAGGGTTTGATAATTTGATGAAGAGAAATATCTTGTGTGAATGATCTATATACATCATAGGAAAGGTTTAAAAATGCAAAAATTTCCACTTAGTCATATCTAGATATAGTTAGTATTTATTACAGGACACTATAAATACTAAATCTAAATTATATAACACCTCAGCCTTGTACACTTATAAAATACCTATCATGGTTGTACCCTTCATCTCTAAGACATTCCCACTACTGAAAGGTTCATATCTGATATTTATTTATGCCAAATTACTTATCTCTTAGTACAACCATATGTTATTTTAATGACTAGGCATTCTATGCTATGCAAAATGCTCTAAACCTGATCATTATCTTTCTCTGTTAGTTTTAGACATATACCTATTTTCTAGCTTCCCATATATTTGCATCCCAACCAGACACCTACATCAATTTAGCTATCCCTTTTTCCAAATAAGTGTCCAGTGCCCAAAATTCATCTAATTTACAAATGTACCATGTCCTTATGGTTAGCCTAGCTCTTTAGTGCAAGACATTTTACTAATAGATTAGTATATATACAATATCAATCCTCATTCATAATGGACCTAGAAAATTCTTACCTCTCACATATAGAGAAACAAGAGCAATTGCAATTGAGAATTCAAGTGAGAAAAACTACCCTATTTATTCTTATTTCCATATCAGTCATAGGATCAATCTATTTATAGGTTTAAAGTACTTAAGGAGCAATCCATGAGCATATTGCCAAGTTACAAATTAGGTCATTATATGTACTTTTTGATCACATATTGCACCTTTATATACACATAAGCCAACATGTATGGGAAAACTGTATAATTTTGAGGCCCTCTTCAGATTATTCACTATGTAAGTAGTGCCCATTGATAAAGGGGTCCTTGGGGTAGTTCGACACCATGAACCTACTAACCCATTTTCCCACAATCATTCCAAGGGTGAGAAAGTTTGTGTTTGATCATTTTATGAAGAGTGACAACCTATGTGTGTGATATTTATACATCATAAAAGGTGAAAAAACCTAAAAGGCTCTAGTTCATTGCATCCAGGTCTAGTTGATATTCTATATAAGATAGCTACATCAAGACAACTATCTAGATCTGACATAAGCATTTAAGGCCACATAATATAAAATTCTAGGATCTGATGATTGTTTAAGGATCCTAATCCAATCCACTTCTGGCATGTTTTAGCTGAGATCTGCATATGCATAGTAAACCAATTAAGTACTCTTGTTTTTAATTTATCACAATATCAATCAATAGTTATACTTTTTATTTTTAACATATCTCAATATTTAAATTTAGAATATTGTTTATCTATGTTTGAAAATTAATTGGTATATTATAGATCTATTTATCACCCTTGTGTTTAATCATTTATATATTCTTAACCATATTTACCCTTGTATCAACAATTTAGGGTTAAACATTTGGTGAACCTAACCTATGTATCTTTATATGTAAACCCTAATTTAGCTTAGGGTTTCATATTTTTTTATTGTTGTAACTTATTTCCAAAAAATCATTTATAAACAATGGAAAATGTTAATAAAAAAATCCTTTTAAAATGGAAGATTATAAAGCATTAGTTACTCATCTCAATAAAAATAAGGGCTTAATGGATGCATTTTTATATGTTACAAGAAAGGAAATTAGTAAGCATGCTAAGGCTAAGGCTTCCTCACTTAGTGATGGTGAATCCTTAGGTGGCACTACAACCAATTCCATGTTTATAAACCCCCATTGAGAACATCTTCATTTCATACTTATAATTGGGGCATGATTTATGTATCTACACCATTATTCCCCAAAACAAATCTTACTATTATTACATCTTCCATGGGAAATGTCAGCCTTTCAATCAAATTATTAGTTTTAATGACTATATCAAATCAAACTATGGCTACACCTCCTTTGTTTACTTATAAAATTTCAAACCTTAATGATAAAAATGTGCAATATATTTTCCAAAATATACAAATTTTACAAGCTAAGGTTATAAATATTGAACAAAATTATATGAAGGCACCTTATGTTATTGATTCAAAAGAGGTGTTGCATAACCCTCTTACACATGAAATATCTTTGCACCCATTTCCAATTAGTTTGGTTGCACCTAAGTTCACATTTTATGATGGTAAGGGTGATCTTGAATAGCAATCTCTCTATGTGGCATGCCTTGATTATGCCTCCAATGATAAAATTTTGACCAAATTATTACCAATGAGTCTTAAAGACTATGATCTAAGGTAGTTCTATGATTTACCAATCTAATCAATAAAAGCATTCAAACCTCTTGTTGATAAAATTTTGGCACACTTCTCTATCAACATCACCAAAAAAAAAAAATATGCCCAAATTACAAAGATAAAACAAGGAACTAATGAACCTATCAAGGAATATGTCTTGTTGCTTGCCCCATTACATGAGTCTATTATTTTTAAAAATCTCATATCTTTTAATGAGTTTTACCATATTGTTCACGATCATGAAATGAAAATTATTTCATTGAACAAATGTAAGTATGTATCAAACACACTGACTACATACAATACTAAGTTTAATATTAGACCATGTTACAAGGTGAAACCTATATAATATAAAAAGGAAACAAATACTATGGTTAATGCAGTGTCATGACAACCTAATCAACTTGTCTTATTTAATGTACCAAGGAGACTATTTTCATGCTTACTTGATTTTATAGCTTTTTTACTTTTGAAGCTTATGGAGTGTCACCTCATATATCTCCCTCCTCATATATAGGTTGATATGAGTTGACATCTACCTAAAGCTATGATGAAAATTCTTATTGTGACTATTACCAAGGCCCTAGGTATTATACAAACAAATTTTTTACCCTGAAGCATAAGATCCAAGACCTTATCAATGACAAAAAAAATATAATTGATGATCCTCTAAAGGAATCAGGTTCACAACCTAGTGATCACCAGAATTAAAATATATTTAAAAATTATTTACAAGACCATTTTGAGAAGGATATAAAAGTGTAAATGGAATATAATTTACATCTTTATCCATCACATTGTGGTCACCCATTATATGGGATTATTTGTACTTATATATGGCATACACCTCCCATGGTTTAGAGACCTTACATTACTTTCGATGACAATGAGGATGTGGATGATGACTCAAAACTTTATTCATTATTAGTTTGAGCATACATTGATCACTAACCTATATAAAATGTTATGATTTATAATTGTGCTAGTGATAATGTTTTCACTATGACAATACTTACAAATTTGAGTTATACATGTGATGATTTACACCCTTTGACAAAATTAGTTAGAGTATTCAATGGGACATCACATCATGTTTTTGGTGAGATTGATTTACCTTTAAAAGTGGGTCTAACACATGTGATTACTACCTTTTTTATTTATACCTTACACAAGAGTCTTTGATATGTTTTTGGGATAACCTTGGATACATACACCTTGCATAGTACCTTATACAATGGATGGATGTGTTAAATACATTCATACCAATAGGGTAATTATAGTTTTTGAAATTCCATATGAACATCCTCTTGAACAAGAGAAGTTTATACTTAGGCAATTAATTATAAAACTTAATAAGTTTAATCCTCTCTAAAAGTGTAAGTAATAATAAATCCCCTTTTTTATACAGTCAGTACTTGAGATACCATTGCATCAAAGATATAAAGTGGATTACATAGAATCCTCATCTACTAATACACAACATATTCAATTACCTAGAACAACCAAACATGTTCATATTACTGTTGTTCTAAAGAAACCATAGATCACTCAATTATGGGTTCCACAAACCCCCATTCCTTATATTGTTTCCTCATGACCACAAAGTCATATTATACATACATAGAGTATCACATGTCCTATGGTGCCATATATTACACGTATACATGATCCTTGGCAATACCACAAGTTTTTTTCACCAAGTTCTGAGTGGGGAAATACCTATGAGCATAACTTCTATGAGATCATAGGATAGTCTTTTCTTTTCAAATATTCCAAAAATATCAAAAATTAAAAAAAATAAAAAATAAAAAAATATTTAACATTTCCATGTTTTATTAGCTCCTTGGCATCTATATTTTTGGCTCCATGTTGGGAGATAGCATGTCATTTATTTATATATACGGATATATGTTTCACACATATTTTGAGTGTGATAAAATAATAACCAAGAACATGATATATGCACGTGGATTTTGGGCCTTTCCTCTACTTATGTCATTAATACATTGGGGGAATCTACTTCTTTGATCATAATACACTTAGGTTATATTATTATATGATTACTTTCCATTATAATGTTGGATATTATGTACTTACACATACCTTTATTCATGATTACATATTTTGTAGTATACTCGATATGTTATGTAATTAATGTTTTTTGCCAACACATATGTCCAGGGACTAGTATGATATGCTTATACTAGTTGTTTATGATTCCATGCTTTCTATTTTGTACTTCTTTGAGTGACTTATCTGTCTTGACCTTGTCTTATTTGTTTGAGCATTTAAAAATGCTCCATTGCTTATGGCCCCCATGCCTTTATTTTCCTATTGTGACATTTGAATATGTCATAGTTTATTATATGTGGACATTTGAATATGTCATTATATTATTTACTTAAATTTTATTAAGTCATGTCCCTTTGATTGTGTGGCATTTGAACATGCCCTTTGTATGAGGTCTCCCTGGACCATTGCCTTTTGTTTTATTTTTGAGATATATTAGGTATGTTCTTGGTTTCTTATTGAGTTTGTATTGTTCCTCTCTAGACAATGTCATGATCTATATCATGCATCTTAGGACTTGATCTGATCACATTTTGTATGCTTCAATGATATGTCTACCTAGACATGTTCCTTATATATGTTACATGATCCATTCACAGCTTGTGAAATTATATAATCCTTTCAAGGTAAGGTTACTACTAGTTTGTACTTCTCTGATCTCAAAAAGGAGTAATATCAGTGGGGGAATATCATAAAGTCATGATCTCCATATTTATTATAATTTTAGATTATTGTAGGGGCATGTCATAGAAACATGTCCTCTACATTTATACAAGTTTCAAATTCTCTAAATTTTAAATTTATATGATTCAGATACAGATTTGCAATAACATTCTATACATTGGCACCATTATTATACCTAAATTTTAGATTGATACACATATAAGATGCATATGCCATGCAGACGGCACCTTCAATTTAAAAATCAATTTAGTTTCCATATTTTAAATGCTACCATAGACTATTATTATACCCAAGATGAAATTTTATAGAATATTACTAAGCCAAACTACTACATTAGTTGGTTCACCTTTGGAAGGTTGAGATGATTAAATCACTTAATATTACCAATTTTATAAGTAATAATTGATTAAATCATATAAATTACCCATATTTATAGGATGGAGTGATTACATAATCCACCCTCATAAGATATATAGTGTGATTTGATTGGATCACTCACATTTTCTAGGTTGTAAACATGATTAGGTTGTACAATTGAGATAAGCTTAATGGTCATGTGGCAAATCACCTTTTTGCCAAGGTTGGGGGCATGTTGTCATCTTATATATATATATATATTCACTTATAAGTTTCAAAATTTTCCTAATATCATCTCCAATGGTTCATAATGAAGCATATCTTTAAATCAAATTACCAAAAGATAAGCTGGTTGCATCGACACATAGGTGTACTCATAACCTTACTCAAATTACTTTTAAACATTTTAAATGCTTTAAATTTTAGATTATATGTACTGATTATACACTAAAACATGCTCTTGGTTGTAGATCAGTCACCAAAAAATCACTCAAGTTGAGTTCACACAAAGATAAGGTGTGTTATATACACCCAAGTACACATTTAGTTTCCTTTAAACTAGCAATTTCATTACTAGATTAAACTGGGGTGTTGATAATAAGTATGAATTATATAACACCTCAATCTTGTATACTTGGAAAATATTTATAATGGTTATACCCTTATCTCTAAGACCTTCCCACTACTAAATGGCTCATGTCCAATATCTCTGTATGCCAAATTTATTATCTCTTAGTTTAACCATATGATATTTTTATTACCATGCCTTTTATGTTGTATAAAATTCTCTAGACCTAATCATTATCCTTCTCTACTTGTTTTGGATCTTTACCTATTTTCTAGTTTCAAGACACTTGTGTCCCAACTAGATGACTACATCGATGTAGGTGTGTCATGCCCATTTTTTTCCCAAAAGATAGGCATGACATATAAATTCAATGAATAAAACACCAACAAGCATGGATAAATACTAGAATCCATTCAATTGTACATAATAAATTATGAATCTTGCAACTTTCATTAAGACTCATACAGGCATAAGCCACTAATTCAAAAACCCATAGTCTTAAATTCATTTTACCCAACTCTTGGGCAACTTTATGAAAATATCAAAGTGGTGATAATTTTATAACCATTATGTTACCACTCTAAAATGCTATCATGACTTCTTTGGGGCTGAAAAGTAGTGGAATTATGCCACATGACAACATTTTACTAGCCCACTAGCCTACAAGTTTCACACTCGACATAGATGTCTCTAGAATAATAGAGAAGTAGGATTTTGCCATGTGGTATCATCCCACTCACCTATTTTCCGATGGGCTTTACACCTATTATGAACATCTCTGAGACTATGTATAAGTAGGATTGTGACACATGGAAGTATCCTACTCACCCATTAGATCATAAGCTTCACACCTTATACATACATCCTCAAGATAGGAGATCAACATGATTGTGTCACATGGTAGCATCTCACTCACTTACTAGCCTATAGGATTCATACCTAGTATGAACATCTCTAAGATATTAGGTCACCAAGATGATGTTACATGGAAACAACCAATGAGCCTAATTTCTTGGAGGCTTTACAAGCTATACAAACATCTCCTAGATAGTAGGTCATTAGGATGATGTCATATGGAAACATCTAATTAGCCTACTTGCTTAGAGGTTGTGTACTTAGTATGATCATTTTTAAGGCTAAAAAGTTATAATATTGTGCCACATAGAAACATCTCACTATCTTTTTAGCTTGGTGTTGATCATATAACTAACTATGTAACATCACTCCCAGGTTCATGGGATAGTGATACATGGCTTCCTTCAAACCAGTCACCAAAACATCACAAAATTGATGAAATACCAAATAAAACCCAATGTGATAAATTCCCAAGGTAAAAGTATCTAATATTATGGATATGATGCCATGTGGAATCATTCGACCAGTCATCTAAAAATCATGTGAATTAGCTAAGGCAAAAGCCATGAAAAGACCTTATCTTCAAGGCATCTAAGGTAAAGTCTAGGTGGATGAATTAAGTTGATGAGGACAACGTGACTTAAGTCAAAAATCTTAAAATTGACTAAGTTAAATCTTGTAAGCCTTTCAAATGAGACTAAGGCAAACAGAGTTGGTTAAACCATTAATATGTGCAAAATAGTTTGGCAAGGCCAATATTTGAATGACAGGTAAAGCATAGAAAGGTCTAAAGACCAAACTATGAAGCTGATTAAAACTCATAAACAAGTTTGAATCTATAATTGATAAAACCAAAGTCTTTGATACTCAACATTTTTCTAAAACTAAACCAATATTTTCATTACTTTAGTTGATTACAAAATATCCTAAGGCAATTCATTATAGACAAAAAATCCCTTTAAATTATGACTCCAATTGTGAGATGATTGGTCCATTCCTATAAGTTCAAACTTATTATAAGTAAATAAAAAACCATTTTCAATAAACCAAATACAAGAGGTTTGATAAGGGTTTTCTAAAGTATACGGACACAAATTTTAGGATTGGCCTTTTAAATCTTTTTTAATAAATAACTAGTTCTTATAAAGGTCTCTATAACGAGACCCATCTAGTTGCCATGTATTAATATAATTAATTTAGCCAAAGATCTTAGCTCTATCGTCATTTTCCATTTTATAAAATTTGGTCTTGATAAAGTAAAAGTCTAAGGCAAAAGGCCTACTTAATGCTTTAATTCAGAACCCTTCCATAGGTTAATTCTTTATTAGAATAACCAATACTCAGACTATATGGTCCTATTATGCATTTATTCTTCCTAACAAGCACTCAGCCATTTAGTTGAGATCCACTCATTTATTGATAAGCTTACTATATGATATAAATTCTAATATAATACATGAAAAGGTATAAAACTCATCTCTTAGACTGATTATCCAAAAGTTTTGACCAAGAAAAGCATAATCATGAATTTATTAAAAGAGATATATAATCTTAAGAGTTGTTCCCTACTTAACAAATTCCTTTTGGGGATATCTACAATCAAGGCCTATTAATATTATCAATAATACTCTTTATAATAATAATTTAAGTTTTTATTTTACTTAAATTATTCCTTATGAAAGGTTAACTAACCAGATCTAGACTAGTTGATCTTAATCCATATTATGAATGGGTTGACATAACAAGATTCATAAAAGTAGAACACCATATATCTTAATCATCCAAATCATAGGTAGCCTAAAACACATGCCTTTACATAGGACTAATTCTTTATATATATATATATATATATATATATATATATATATATATATATAAGCAAATCCAAACAAACAACTCAAGGTGTAAGAATAAAGTGAACACAAGAATTTTAGATGAATAACTTAAATATGTTTATATATTAATGTCATTTAATTGGCCAAGCTTAGTCATGAATATAAAATCCTTCACAAGTATTTTATTTTCAACAAGTATCCATCACAAGGAAGTCTATAATCCTACATACCAAGCAAAGTCTAAAATAGTTCTCTATAGTAATAACCAAAACATTCAAGTGATAAACTTCATAATAATAGTGGCTCACACTCAGTCCACAATCAAACATTAAGAAAAAAATATAATAATTTTAGTTGAGAATAATTAATCCTTGGATTCTATCTAGTTATAAAAAATAACAAAACACAAGTATTTAATACCTAAATATAAGCTCCTCTTCGTTCCAAGTGCAACTTTAGCCAATAGAAGGTGGACTCACCTCCCAACCTTTTTTCCATCATCAAATGACTACTCTAGGCACCCCCAAGTAGGACTCCCAACTCTAGGTATGCTCATATCATGGTGAAACTTAAGTAAAGTTAATAATCATTCAATATTTCTTAGGGTCAAGGAGATAACTACTCACAAGGTGACAATCCAAGTATCTCTAAGTCAAGAGCTTACCAACCTCGAATCTATTTTCAGCAAGTAAAATACACAAAAGCTAAAACACAAGGATCACAAAGATATGACCCATTAGTCATACAACCACTAAGATATATTCCATAAGTATTAATGAGAGGACTTAGGCAATCTACCATCATGTCCAACATGAGATACCTAATCCTTCCTCCATCATGAATAATGTGACCTTTCAAGGCATGAAAAGTCTTACATGGTAATCCTTACTATCAAAGTAAGTATAAATGTTAGTAGATAGAATAATCATGGATGACTATCTCAACTCTAAAATCCCACACCAAAGGTAAAACAGTATAGATGACCCAAACATAACCATAGTAAAATACCAAAGTTAAGAAGTAATCCAATTGCCTTACTCCTCTCAAACACAATAACTCAATCAAGAATCACACAAAATTCATTTAGTCAAACATCAAGATATTAAAGTCAATAAGATACCTATAAAATTATCTAGGCCCTTCCATGGATCTTTTATGAAGGTTTCTACGAGTCAAGTCTCTCCCTCTCCAATCTCTCTTCTTATTTCTCTTTTCTTATTCCTTCATTCTCAGGGTGCTCAAAAATGGCAAAAGTCCCAAACCCTTTTCTTAGATATCCACCCTCTTCAAATATATGTTTTCTCCTTCTTTCAACCCAAATAAAACATGACAAGTGTTCATTATTCCCTTGGATCAACCAACCACTTATACTAACCAACCCATGCCTTCATAATGGGTGATCTTTTATCAGTCAATAATGGCACATGATGGCTCATACAAATTTATATGATTGATTCTAATATCACGCTAATGATTCCCATTAGTTTAAGGTAGTGGCCCATTAATGGATGGCATATAAGATTCCATTAGATAATGTAGATATTGGTCTAATTTATCTCATGCATTATATATGACAAGTGAAAAGGTGTTTTGAACAACCCAAGAGAGATTATAACCACTATGACATGTTGATTATTAAAGGAAATTTTGAATGGTATATAGGCATTCAAATTAGATAAGTTAATTTTTAGACAAGATATGGATCAAAGGTACGATCACACATGATTCAACTATGTTTGGTGTAGTCATTATTCCTTCATTGGCAATTACCTATTCTTGTACACTTATTGCACCCATGAAATCTACTATCTTAATAACTGAAGCTTTCAATTATATCATGATAGATCATTTATTTAAACCAACATAATTATCTTACCAAGAAATTCACAAGGTCATGAAGTGATATTCTTATAGTACCTTAATGCATATGTAATTTCAATTATAACCTAATGTAATAATTTAAGTATTGATAAACTAGCATTTACCATGTGCATAATACTCTTACCTTCAAAGTTAGCACCACAAAGGGAGTATAACCATCAATTTAGCATAGTCACATTATTTTTTCATGAGGGTCCTTATAAGGTGTCCCTTTGCCAATAAAATGTCTAGTGCCCAAAAGTCATCTAATTAGCAGATGTAATGTGTCTTTATGGTCAGCCTAAGTGCTTTAATGTGAGATATTCTTCCAAATGATTAGTATATATACAATATTAATCCTAATTCATAAAAAACCTAAAAATCCATACATTTCAATATAGAGCAACAAAAGAACTATCAATCTAGTATTCAAGTAAGAAAAACTTATTCATTCCTATTTACATATCAGTCATAGGATTAGTCTATCTATAGGTTTGAATTATTAAAGGAGTATCCCTTGATCCATATTTTCCAAATTAAAAACTAGGTCATTATATGTACTTATTTATCACATATTTCACCCTTGTGCACACACAAGACAACATGTAGGGGAAAACTACATAAGTTTGAGGTCCTCTTAAGAGTATTGGATATGTAGGCAACCTCCATTTATAGAGTGATCATTGGGGTAGATCAACATCATGATCCCACTAACCTATTTTTCCCACAGTCATTCCAAGGGTGAGGAAGTTAGGGTTTGTTAATTTTATGAAGAGAGATAGCTTATGTGTGTGATCTATATACATCAAAAAAAGGTGATAGAAAACTTAGAAGGATCTAATTGGTCACATCTAGTCAGTGTTCTGTACAAGACACCTATGTCTAGATCAAACACCTATATTGTTGCAACTATATAGATCTAATGTAAGCATTTGAGGCCACATAATGTAAAATTATAGGATTTGATGACTATTCTAAGATCCTGATCTAGTCCACTTCTACCTTATTTTATCCTAGATCTACATGCATGAAGTAAACTAAGTACTCTTATTTCTAATTTATCAAATTATCAATCAATAGTTGTACTTTATATTTTTGGCATCTCTTAGTATTTAAATTCATAATATTGTTTATATATGTTTAAAAATTAATTAGCCTGTTATGTATATGTTTATCACCCTTGTGCTTAATCATTTCTATATTCTTAACCCTATTTACCCTTGTATCATCAATTTAAAGTTAAATAGACACCTCCATCAAAGTTAAATACCTATGTAAATGCAAATGTCCAGATCTAAAACAAGTGTTTGAGGCCACAAAAATAATAATCCTAGAATCTGATGAGTGTTATGGGATCATTTTCCAATCCACTTCTAGCCTATTCTATATAAGACCTGCATGAGCATAGTAAACCAGCTAAGTATCATTGTTTCCTATTCATTACAATATCTATCAATAGTTATACTTTACTACTTTTAGAAATCTCAATTGTATAACTTTAGAAAATTATTTATCTAAGTTTATATTAATTGGCATGCTCATTAGGTTAGTTCAAAATCCTTATGTAAAAGCTAATCTAATACCCTTTAACCCTAGATACCCACACATATCTAAATTTAAGGTTAAACAAGGGTAAACACATGTTGATAACATGATGTGGATAAAGATATTCCTTTTCAAAATAAATAATTTATTCATTCCATCTAAGAGTATTAATTATAGAGGCTACATAATGAGGTTCAACATTATTTGGCAAAAGAGTAGTACGTACAGCCTCATTTATTTGCAAAAGCTTTAAGAGGGAAATTTTGGCATTAGTATTCTTTAGTTGATCTAGGATATCAAATCTTATTTTTCGATTAACTTATTTTACTTGAGGAGGAGGTATATGAGTACCTCTTCCTAAATTATGGTTAACAACATGAACATTATGAGGTGTATGCAGAGTAAATAGAAGGGCATTACTTTGGATATTATAACAATGAAATCTACCTTGTGGATAAATTTGTTCTAAATATATCCTTGGAGTCATGAAAATAATATATGCTTAGGATTTTATTATAGAAAGTGAAATATGTTCCAACAAGGAAGTGAAGAACGCTATGTATAATTTAGGAAAAACATCTGTTTAATGAAACCATTATTTTACACAATGAAAAGCTATGAATTTATGAAGATTCATAAATTATTTTTCAGGAACTAAAAGAGTTTTTTTAGGGAAAAAATAAATAAATATAACTTAAAAATTAATTTTAAATTATATTTACTAATTTTTTATTATGCTAGTATTTATTAAAAATAGTAAATTACTATTTAAGGAAAAAAATATGTAAAATTTTGAAAATTAGAAAGAGGTTTTTATTTATATATACATAAAAAAACCTTTGATATTCATTCAATTTGAGTTGTTTGGAAGTTGTGAGTAAAATAAATTATAGTGATTTCAAATGAATTACGACAAACCCTAGATCTTGCAAAGCAAAAAATCTAAATTTATAGGAAAAATTTTGACATTTTATAAAAATTGAGCTAGGTTTTTCAATAAAAATAGTAAGTAAATATAATTCAAAATTTAATTACAAATTAGATTTATTGATTTTTAGTTATGTAAGCTTTTACTAATAATAGTAAATTATGATTTTTGGAAAAAATATGAGTTTTTTTAGAAAAAAATAAACTTTTAAATATTTTTATATGCAAAATAAAAACCTATTTTAATTTTTTTAAATATATTTAATTTGATACAAAATAATTAAAAAAAATACTAGTAAGGTTCAAGGGTTTTGACAATGTGAGACAATATCTACAAAAAAGAAAGACTATGTAGTCTAATACTATGTAAAGGAAATAGATGATTATGTATATAAAAGAAAGATTGCATACACTAAAGTAAATGAAATAAAACATTGATTATGTCTACATGAATAATCATTAAAATTTATGATCTAAGAAGATAGTTCAAGAAATAATCAAGGATGAAAAGAGTGATCTAGAAGGGTTTTGAATGATGTGTAGATTCTCAAAGATACTTGTCCATTAGAAAGTATCAATCCAATATTTTAAAACATTGACTATGGAGGTAAAACCATACCCATAGCCTACTAAACTTCATTTTAAGGGTAAGATAAGAGTAACTTCCCAGAGATAACCACTTTTTGGTGCATTAAAAAATTAAATGTATGGTATAACTTCCTAGTTAGTGTAAATAAGGGGATCCTAAATCCATGACTAGCTCTATACAATGGATATGAGTATTGGAGAAAGTTCCTCACTCCATAGTGTTTGTAAATAATATACTATGATTGTAAAAAGGACACCACATAGCCTATAATAATAGTAGATAGGAGATTATATACTATCAAAATATAGCCTCTAAAACAAGCAAGAGAAAGTGAAAAAGAAAAAGTGAGTGTTTTATGTATAAGAGATAACAAAATTCAACCCAAAGTTGAAATAAATAGCTTTTGTGTAAATATTTATTTGAGGTGATAAGACAAAGTTTTTTAATGTTGGATTACTCCAAGGTTTAGAATTGTGAATCATTATCTTACAAATAATATCCAAGGCTAAGGAGTGTATTCTTTCAGTGTTAGGAATTTACAAAATTAAATTGAAACTCCAGGATAAAAATCAACATGAAGTGCAAGTAATGTTATATTCTAAGAGTGGGTTCACAAAAATGTTTAACCTTAAAATTAATTGTGTTCTAATTAACTCTAAATTATTTTAAACTTAAAATATGATCTAAGGGAGATCAATAAATTATCCTAATGTAAACACATTGATATATAGAATTGATAAAAGCTGTAAATTACTAAATATAGAAACTAGGGTTAGGTTTAGAGAGATGTCCTTGCAAACTAATTTATGCAAATTATATTATGCTTTTTCTAACTGTAACTATGTAAAACTATTAATAGAGACTTGAAAACATAGTGTTAATTTAAACTTTTCTTTTTTGTATGTTAGAACAAGTGTGTAGCAGCTGGACAAGGTTGTAGTGCATTGTTGTCCTCTACTATGACTTTATCTATGTTGATTGTGCACTAAATATAAAAGTTTGAGGCTGTTTTCCTCTATTTTTAAGTCAACTATATTTTTTTGAGTTTTAATTTGATTCATGTATTACCTACAAGAGACAAAACCATAGCCTACACAATAAATAAACAAAATCAAATACAAAGGGGGAAAAAGTGGGGAAGTGGGTTATGGTTGAGCCATCCTTCAAAAAAAACTTGTTGACTGAGTGTTACCTACATAGTCCATGTAGACCTTAAGCCAATTTATTTATTCCTATGGGGAAGATCATATAAATGAAATGAATTAAACTAGAAAATTTTAGTATAATTCTTGATAAATAATGGCATTCAACCTATAATAAAATAATATTACTTAGCCAATGATTTTGTTACTATAATAGAATTGTAGTAGTACTCTTTGTTGAATATAAAAGTGATTTTGAAATTGACTTTACAAGAGAGTGTTAGAGATTAAATGGGAGGGTTTGAAGTGTGTCACTTAATGTGCTCTTATAGGAATACCTTTGAATTAAATTTGATAACCTACCTTATGGATTGCATGGGAGAGACATTAAGAAGTATGTCATCTTGAAAAACTATAAACTTAGATTTAATGTTGTAATAATGTGTATAAAGGAAGGCTTGAGACTGTTCATTATTCATTTTATCCTTATTGGTGCTCTTATATTTGATCCATTAAACCCATTTGCTTGAATTATTGATCTAAATAAAATACACCGTCATTTTAGAAAAATATGAAAAGAGCACCTTCATGACATGTGTTAACCAATAATGTTCATTTTGTATACCATAGGTGATGTGTATCATCAAGGAATAATTAGAAATCATGTTTGAAAATAAATCCCTATGGCTAAAATATGAAAACCTAGAAGGATGAAACCTTAAGGGGTACCTAGGGATTGACATAGTTTGATATGTGTATGGGTTCACCAATATGTTTTATCATAATTTTTTTTTAAACCTTAATAATATATACACTAGTAGAATATTTTAGATTGACAAATATGACATTCAAACCTACATCTGAATGTAAAATACTAAAATTGATTGCAATGATTTGATAAGTGGCATATGTTAAATATAATAAAGAGATAAGCACTTAGATTTTCTAATTAATTATTTGACTGTGACCATGTTTTAAAGGTGGAAATTAGACTAAATTAATATTATGATTCATCTAGTTTAGGAACTATGTTTTTTCTACAAAAGGTTAGTTTAGTTAGATCTAGGTTAGTATCAACTATCAATATTGAATTGTGTTGGTTGATATTAACCTGTGTAAAAATGAGGGACTATGAGCATATGATCACCTTATCCTATCATTGTAACCTCTATATGTGCAATGTTGATATGTGTATAGGTTCACCAATATGTTTTATCCTAATTTTGTTTTATAAAAACTTAATAAGATATACACTACTAGAATATTTTAGATTGACAAATATGACATTCAAACATACATCTGAATGTAAAATACTAAAACTATTTGCAATGATTTGATAAGCATCATATGTTAAATATAATAATTATAATAAAGGGATGAGCACTTAAATTTTCTAGTTAATTATTTTATTGTGATTATGTTTTAAAGGTGGAAATTAGACTAAATCAATCTTATGATTCATCTAATTTAGGAACTATGTTTTTTTGCAAAGGGTTAGTTCTATTAGATCTAGGTTAGTATCAACTATAGATATTGAATTGTGTTAGTTGATATTGAACTACATGAAAATGAGGGACTATGAGTATATGATCACCTTATCCTATCTTTGTAACCTCTGTATGTGTAATTTTGAACCTTGATTATGTTTGTAACTCATAAAATTAGCCTCCTTCACCTTGAAACCCTATGTGTGCTTTTAAGGGATAGAAACCTAAAAATTTTGAGAAAGTGCAATGCATTGAGTTGACCCAATCACTCTTATTATATGATTGACTATTGCATATGTATTTAATACTCCCAATTGGGAAATTAAGCCACATGTATTTCTCCCCTAGTGTGATTGTGCTCATTCACTATATGTGCCTAGCTAATGATTTCGATTTGATACTTTACAATAATTTATTTGACTTAGATGCATTGACCCTAAGGAAATTTTTGGTTTTAAAAAGTAACTATTGTTGGGAGAGGGTCGATACTAACCACATATAGTCAATAGAAAATGGTGATACTGATAAAATTAACATGTGTATAGGTAGACTAAACTAAAGGTCTAGAGATGTTTGTGAAAAATATTTAGCAAGTTTGAAATAGATAGTGAGGTTCTTGTAGGTGTGTGATAGTATAATGAAAGGGTCTCACTCATAAGGTAACATGTAGGTGTAGATAATGGTAGATTAGGACCATATTCACATGCAAAAGTCATGCATGGTAACTTTAAGTCAAACTTGTCATTTTTAAGTATTGAATACCAAATTTAGTATATATATTATGAAATTTTAATTTATACCTGAGTTGTATTCTATGGAAGTTTATGAAATATGTGTACCAACTAGGTTCCATTATGTTTACTCATAATATTAATGTTTTTTTGGTTTATACTTTGTGTTTAGTTAATAAGTTTGAAAAAAATGAAATAATAAGGGTTGGACCTATAAAACCTTGAAGTAACCCTTTAAGGAAAACATTTTAGATGATATTTTATGATTATGTATCACCTCATTCTTGTGTAATTGGTAAACTCATGACCTTAGTTGCTCTTATTAGTTCTACACATGCCTTTATTTTGCGAGCCTCACATATGATCTATCTTGTGCCCTTTGGCCTATCTCTTAGTTTGAATAGCCTTATATTGATGACACAAACATCCCATATTTCCTAAAATTCTTAAAATATACTTATCTTATACCTTTGCAAGTTCTAAGCCTATGTCTACTCTCCTTTATGAGAACTAATGTCTAGGTTAGAGTATAGTGTCAATGTTACTATCCTGGCATAACGCAAGTGTCCATTGCCTTAAAGTCATATAATTTTCAAATTAAACATAATAGAATGGTTGATGTAAATGATTTATTGTGAGTAATCTCTTGATAGGATCTATATAAATACAATATTAACCTTCACTCAATCCTCACCTAATAATTAGACCAAAAGAGCACTCAAGAAGCACTCAAATTACCAAAAGCTTTCCTATTCTACCCTATTCCAATATAAGTCAAAGGAATAGACCAAATACAGGTCTAAAATACTGAAGGAGTAATTATAAGGTCATATTTTCCAAGTTACAAGCTAAGTCATTGTTGTACTTACTTTACACATTATATGTTTCACACATAAACCAACATGTAGGGGAGAACTACATGAGTCTAAGGCCCTATTATGTAGTATTTGATATGTATGTAGTGACATTTTATAGTGGGTTCATTGTGGGTCAACTCAACACCATGTGCCCTCTAACCCATTTTTACCCAAGTTCACATTAAAGATGTAAAGCTAGTGTTTTGCCATTTCACCAAGAGTGATAGTCCATGACCTAAATCTAAATGCATCAGAGTAAAGGTAAAGCCAAACACATAAGTATTTAGGTGGTCACATCCTATTTGAATTCATATTATATACAAGACACTATCATTAAGATCATACACTAGCATTGACATAATTGTCCCAATTTGACACAACTATTCAAAGAACTAGAGGTACTAGATCCAAAATATGATGATTGATATAGAACTATTTTCATGTCTACTTCCTACTTGTACTAGTTCCAACACTATATTAGCATTATAAACAACTAATAACTTTATTTTATATCATTTATATATCTAGCATATTTTTATTTTTCATTAATAGCCTTTCTTAATTTTATAAATTTAGCATATGGTACATCTAAGTTTAGTACATTAATTGGCATACAGGAGATCTGATATTCAACTTTGTTCCCTATCATTTATATAACCTTAACCCTAACCACTAAATATTATCCTTATCCAAATTAAGGTTAAACATTTAGTGAACCCTAGGCCACTTAGGGTTTTTCAATTTTTTATTGTTGTACCGTATTTAAAATTTTAAAACTTTTCATTTGTGAATCAATGAAAAATGTTGGTACAAAAACTCAATTTGAAATGGAAGATGAATAAACATTGATTCCTCATCTCAACAAAAATAAGGGATTAATAGATGTATTTTTATATGTTACAAGAGATGAAATAAGCAAATAAGATAAAATAAAGTCTTCCTCACCTAGTAATGGTGAATCCATAGAAGGTCATGTAACTTATCCCAAACTACAACTTACTACATCTAATGGGAGCACCTATTATGTGTTCCAACATTTATTCCATAAAACTACTATTGATACATCTATTAGGAACTTGTGAACAAGGATTAGAATATAGGGGAGGTTAGTCTGGTGTTAGTCTCATAAAATAAAAGAAATAAAAACATTAAAATCCTAACACCTCTCGTCTAGACACTAGGGAGAGCTCAGGTGACAAAACTAAATGAACAAAAACATAAAAGAAAGAACTATTTTACCTTAATTGGTTCTCCCAAATGGATTTTTTAATGTCTTGCTCAACTTGTGCATCAATAAGTCTTTGACAATGAAGCTTGCTTGGCTCTTTCTCTCTTTGGCAGCTTGGCTTATGATTGTTTGGCTTAATATTTGGGCATGGTAATATTACTTGCATGAGTCTTATGGATCAAATCTTACATAATAAATCTAAAATATCCAAGATTAGAAATGAAGGGGTATGGCCTTGTATTCTTAGCCTTAGGAATTAACGTTCACCCAAGGTGAGTTAAGGATGAGTTTAGGATTGGAATGGGTTTAAACTAAAACTAGGTGTGTTAAAACTAACTCTAATTGAGTTAATATTTATCATGTAATTATGATTTTCAATTACTAGGCATGGATCTCAAATTAGATTTTTTGAGATATCTTCAAAGAATTTAATAACTCATAAAGGCAATGATGAAAAGGCTTGATATTTTAAATTTTAGAATTTTCATTTTTAGATATTCATTAATTTTAAATGGATAATTTAATTAGGCATTTAATTTTATTTATCTAGTTAATTGATTTTGATTACCATTTTAACTCTTTTAATATTTGATAAAGTGCCCCACTTAATAGGTCTATAGACCAAATTGACAGTTGTGATGTCACAAGGTGATTAGGGATGAATCTGTGAAAGGTTATTATTATATATGATAAAATACCCCAATTAGGGATGTCTCAACATAATTATGAGCTTTGATGAATGACACACAAGTAAATTTGGGATATTTAGTGATTTTTCAACTTAATTTATAATGGTTGGTAGGAATTAATCCAAAGTCCATTCAGAAGCTAGTTGTGGCTAGTTTTAGGTGTCTACAGTTTGCCCCTATTTGGGAAAGTATTATAAATTATAGGCATAGTAACATCTTAAAGAGTAAAATTTTCCTATATGCCTATGACTTAAACGACAATGGATAGGCTCTAGAGGCCCCCTTGAGAGAGCAGTCAACAAAGAAACTCAGTGATCGATCCCTTGAAATAAGGAAATGAAGGGACCAAAAGTGTAAAATGGGGTGGAAAAGATTGATGTGCCCACAGGTGGTTATAATCAGTGGCACAGTGAGCTACCTTGGTTGGGTAGATAAAAAGGATGATTTTCCCAAAGGTAATTATTATCATCAGCATAGCATGGTAAAATGATTTTCCCATTGTAAATCATAATCATTAACTAAAAGAGAAGGGTAACGAGAGAATGATTTACATAAAGGCAGTTATAATCATTAAAATGAAACCAATGATTTGTCCACAAGAGATTGTAATCATTGGCAAGATAAAAACATGCCCCAATTTGGGTAGATAGAGATAATGGTTCTCCTAAAGGTAGTATAAGCATTATCAAAATGTAAACATGCCTTAGTTGGTAGAAGAAAGATAATGATTTTCCCAAATGTAGTTATAATAATTAACCTCTAGATAGATCAAAACATAATGATTTACCCATAGTCAGTTATAATCATTGGCTCTATGGGTGGGATGATACACAATGATTAGCCCAAAGGTGGTTACAATCATTGGTAGAATGATGGAGTAATAGGGAAAATTGGATAATGTAACTTATGAACTGAGTTCATACTCATAGAATTAGAGTAAGCTGATATAGAGGAGAAAGATGAATTTGGGAAACCTAGTAGTATGGAGATGCACATCCTAACTAGCAAGGGTTAAAAATTATTTCATGATTTAATTACTCTATATATGGGAATGATTGGGGTAGTTTAGGAATTTTTCAGGTGTCAAGGAGAAGTACTGCATCCTCATTGCTTGTAAGATTTCCTGAGATGATTTTGATATAACACATGATGGTAGGCATAATGATATAAAACACCATGATAACTTAGCCAAATAATAAATAAGGATTGAAATGTGATCTAATAAATAATTAAAAATAATGCATCAATGATAAAACCATGATGACAATGTTGATGTATGAATATAGATGGACTTAAGTATAATGCACAAGGAATCATCTAATGTATGCAAATATACTAAGTCAAAGAACAATATTTAAAGCAAATAAATAGGAAAATAAACAAACAAAAAGATAAAACAGCAAATAAACAAGAAGTGAAAAAACATAAGAAAACAACATGAAACAAACACACACAATGGTTAATCACAATGTTAGGGCAAACAATGTGACAAAAATAAAAAGATACACAATGCCCCTAGGCTATAGGATACAATAAAATAAACAAAATGAGGGAATAGAATAAAAGGAAAGGGTAATCGAACTGACTCCAAATGCACTAAGCAAGTGTACATTGCCTACATATTTTTATGGATGCAAGATCTAACATAAACTTTAGGCCAATAGGAGATGGGATAGAATAATAATGGTGATAAAAAAAACATGATTGATGTGGTAGAGGATTATGGGAATTAACTCATAAAATGGATAAAGTATGAGATGTCAAGCTAGTAAGAATGGGGAAACTAAATGACAATTGGTTGTTTTTGTAATAGCTAGGGGTCCCATAATCCTTAAGGTAAAGAAGTGGTTGATTTGGTGATTTTTAAGATTTTTTAGATCTTTTCCAAATGTTTTTGAAATTTTATATGTATCCCAACTTGATTGAGAATGATGAGATACTAAATGGTCTAATTCACAAAATGGTGAGAGCATTCAAACTTAAAATTTCTCATAAAATAGAGAGATCATCGAAAAAGTGTGATTGAACCTACCTCAACATGCATCAAGTGCTACCTACATAGTCTCAGGATGGGACCTCAAGTCAATGTAGTTTTTCCTTACAGTGGAGGAATCTAACTAAGTAGTAGCAAGTTCTCAAATTATAAGCAAATTAAATAGATGGCACACTATAGCATAGGAATGGCAAGGTTTAACTTCAAGGTATGATAAAGGTTTTGTTACTAATTTGCCCATAGATAGTTATAATTAGGAAACAATGACATAGGTAAATGATACTAATGTGCCAAAAGGGATTATAATTAGTAGCATGATGATGGGACTCTAATTTTCCCAAAGTTAGTTATAATCAGTAGTACTCAAAATGAAATGAAATAAGAAATGAAGGATGCAACTACCAAACCACTATCATATTGGTCAAAAATATGACCTATGTGTAGAATATATAATCAAGTACTGAAACTTGATCTGAAACCTATCGCTAAAGGTGTTTGAAGAACCAATGGATGGAACCAAGGTCAAAGGGGTTGGGTAGGGAAGGAAAAAACACTTTGGTCTGAAGGAAAGGCATGATATAATGGTAGATGGTAGAATGGTATGGTATAAAGAAGATCATAATATGGTATAATAGAAATAGGCCTCATTAATAATATTTCAAGTCCCTCAAGTGAAGTAATGCTTAAGGTATATAATGTTCATTGGCTCATAAAGTTCATCCCCATCTGGTGTGGTGAGCATGTATGCTCTAGAGCTATAATTTTCCACAATGATGTAAGGACCTATCCAGTTGGGTTTGAACTTACCCTTGTGTTTCTTCTTAGCCATGGTATTTTGTTGGTTTTCTTTGAGAACAAGA
Organism: Torreya grandis; assembly: GCA_037957365.1. NCBI lineage: Eukaryota > Viridiplantae > Streptophyta > Pinopsida > Cupressales > Taxaceae > Torreya > Torreya grandis. The sequence goes on from JARHVA010002335.1 coordinate 2,580,388, forward strand.
TCACCAAGCTTAAATTCTCTATGTTTGACCCACTAATTATAGTGGCCATAGAGTCAATTTTGGTATGCTTGAAAGTTGTTGACACTAGCCATGTATTTTTAATCAAGTAACTCCAGCTCTTATAGGTGAGCTACTCGCTAATATTAATCATCCATTACATGCTTTAATGAGATGCATAGAGAACGTAACTCAATTTTAATGGGAAAAATGGCCCTAGTGCCATAAACTATGGAATATGGAGTGGCTTCGGTTAGGGTATGATAATTAGTGTGGTATGCCTAGAGTGCACAAAATATTTGGATGTGTGAATTACATCCAGCATCATTGACAATATTTTTAAGGATATTGACAATGGTTTTGTTGGATGCTTCTATTTGGCCATTACCTTGTGAGTAATATGTAGTAGAAAAATGTTATGTAATGGTATAGTCGACACATAGTGTTTTGACATCCTTATTTTTAAATGATCCACCATTATCATATATGATGTCGAATGAGATACCATAGTGATAAATGAGGTGATTAAAGATGAACTTGGAATTTTTTTCTAGTCATGTAAGTGAGGGGTATAGATTCAACCCACTTAGTGAATTATCAAGTAGTGGTAAGGATGTGTTTATAGCCATTAGATGAGGTAGGGTTTATCTACCCAATGAGATAAATGCCCCATGTTTAAAATGGCCATGGTGTAATCATTGGTTTTAGTGTTTTGGTCAGGGCATAAATCAGATTGGCATGCCTTTGACATTTGTCACATCTTTTAACATAATTAGTTACATTTGCATCCATAGTTGGTTAATAATACCTGATACGTAGGATATTTTTGGCTAGGACATCCTTGTTGGTGTGGGCTCTACTTACTCCTTCATGAACTTCTTATAACTCTAATGTTGATTCTATCTAATTTGAACAACAAAGTAGAGTTTCATCAAAATTATAATGGTAAAGGGTTGATCCAAGCAAGGTATAATGTGAGGCTTGGTGAGTAAAGGCCTTTTGTTTTTGGTATGATAGGTATGGTGGCATGATATGGTCATGTAGGTAGGTAAAAAGGTTTTAATACCATATAGAGTTGGAACTAATAATATCATGGATCATTGTGATGGTTGAAGGTTCATGAGTAGGTTCTAGAATATTTTCAATGAGGAATTGATATTATTTTTCCTTACCTAGATGATGGATCAAAGATCTAATGGTGGTCATGGCATTCACTATCTTGTTATTGGCCTTTGGTATCTATTCAAACTATACGTTGATAATCTACTGTTTGAGAGTATCAATCATGGCCTTGTATGGCACCATCTTGTCATCTTTGGTTTGAAAGTGGTATGTAACCTAATTGATGATTAACTAAGAATCACCATAAACCTTGAGATGTTAAATATTCCATTATATTATTTGTATAATCCCTATGATAAATGCATCATAATCATCCATGTTATTAGTACAAGGAAATATGATACATAATGATTTAGGGATAAGATCCCCTTGTGGTGTAATAAATAATAGACCTACCCCCAATCCATGTGATGTGAATGATCCATAAAAATATAGCTTCCAGTGTTGCTCCTAAAGATTTTTTTCAATGATGATCATAATAGACTTATCTAGGAATTGAAAATTTAATGGTTTGGTATCTGCAAGGGGAGCTTTAACAAGCTGATCTACAAGTACTTATCCCTTGATGGCTTTTTGGTTGACATACTCTATCTCTAACTCACTTAGAATCATGATCCATTTAACCATATGACCTTGTGAAGTTGTTTTAGATAGTATATACTTGAGCAGATATACTTTGGAAATAACTATGGTCTTGTTATTGAGCATTTAGTGTCATAATTTCTAGGTTGCAAAGACCATAGCTCAACAATATTTTTTAATGTAAGTATAGTTAATGATCATATGTTACCAGTATATGAATTAAATAGTACATGACATGTTCTTTTCCATTATCATCGTACTGAGCTAGAAGTGCCCCCAAGGCTTTCTCTATGGCAAACAAGTAGTAGGAATGACTTTTTTGGTATAGGTGGCAACAAAATAGGTGGATTGGCAAGATAGTCCTTTAAGTGCTAAAAGGATTTTTAGCATTATTAATCCTAATGAAATGTGACACTTTTATTAAACAAGTTTGTAAATGGATGGAATTTATCAACTAACTAAGAAATGAAGAGTTTGATAGACTGGATCTTGCCCCACAAACTATGGAGTTGCTTCAAATTGGAAGGTGGTGGCATCTTTGTAATGGCTTAGACTTTGGTAGGATCAAATTTGATGCCTCTACAAGAGATAATGAAGGCTATAAATTTACCTGAAATACATCTAAAAACACACTTCTTTTGATTAAGTCTAACTTTATATTCATGTAGTCTCTCAAATATTCTCTGTAGTATAACTAGATGATTGGCCCTAATCTTTGATTTACCCAATATGTTGTCAATATAATCTTCAATAATGTCATGCATCATATCATGAAATATTCTAGTCATGGCTCTTTGGTATGTGTCCCTAGTGTTCTTGAGACCAAATGGCATAACTTGATAGAAAAACATTCCCCATAGAGTGTTGAATGTTGTCTTATGTTGGTCATCTGGCACAATCCATATATGATTTTACTCTAAAAATCCATCAATTAGTGAAAGCATTTCATACCCCATTATAAATTCAACTATCATGTCAATGTTTGGTAGAGGAAAGTCACCTTTAAGTTAGGCCTTATTTATATCTCTAAAATCAATGTAGATTATGATTCCTTATAGCTTCTTACTAATAGGTACAACATTCGATATCCACTCTAAGTAATTGATTAGTCAAATACATTTCACTTATAATAGTTTTTCCAACTCTTTTTTTACTAATACAGTAATGCAAGGATGCATATTGTGCAATTTTTGCTTCATAAGTTTAGCATTAGTATGTGAAGCAAAAGTGGTGTATAGCCAAGGTGGGGTCTAAACGTAACATGTCTCAATAGGCCCAATAAAAGATGTCAACAAATTCCCTCATAAGGGTGATAAAGATGTCATGTCCTATTCACTAAGGGACACACCTAATTTGATCCATTTCAGGTCATCTAGAGTCCTGATGTTGAATTTTGTAGTGTCTTCTATGAGAGTTGAATCATCTTCTAGAATGATTAGAAATGATTTAAATTGGCTTGCAATGACAAAGTCCTCTATTTGTACTAGTTATTCAAATTCTCCTAAACAAGATGAATTGGAATATCCCAATGGTAGGAATGGCCAATTTACAAACACAATTGGAAACTCTAAGATAATTCAATCAAATACCTGTTGTTATTTAAAACTAAACTCAGACACATCAATAAGTTTTTCATTGGTGATCTCCTAAGCTATATTTAAGGAAAGGTGAATACCCCTATCTAATGGTGCCTAAAACAGGTTTTCACCAAAATAATAGCCTTTCTCTTTACTTTTACCCTGGTCCAAAAGTGTCTCAAATAGATTTTCACTTTGGAACCTTATTTTATTTGTTTGTTTATGGTTAAGGGTGTTCACCCATTCTCTAAAATAGGCTACAAGATCTAGTTTAATTAAGAACCCTTATTTTTGGTCTCCCAATAAAACATTATCTCTTAGGCATAGAAAATTACAAAGTCCTCATCATTCTTAAACTCATATATAGGCATTGTGGATTCTTTTTGGTCCCAGGCTATAAGTTGAGGGTGATATAGATGAAGTGAATTATGTCAAACTAGTGGGGTAAGAGTATAAATGGCATAAGTTTCAAATAGATTAGTATTGACAAGGTCTTTGTAAAGGTTATGATCAGACTCTACTTCACTATCAGCATCATCTGCACTAGTTGTAGGTGTTGGACCATGAATAAGATATGTGGGGTCACCCCAGGTGGTTTAATTATGAGACCATAGGTTCTTTTATACCATATTATAGAAATTGGTTCAAGTGTTCCCAATTAATTTGGCATGAGGCCTCCTCCTTCATATGTTTGGTTTTCCATGATCTTTTTAGGAATGGGATACTTGGTTTTGTATAATAATTAGCCAAATTTTCATTATATAACCAAGTTTCATCTTTGGCAAGTGGGTCCTCTTCTTGGCTAGTGGTCGGCGTAAAAATAATAGGTGTTGGACTATGCAATTTGCCTTTTCCTTTTTGTTTTCATTCCATGTAAGGTTGATTGGATTTAGGTCTTCCACAAGACTTAGGGTCTTGTGGAAGCTTGCCAATGTGAAATGTGTCATGTGTCAAATATTCACAATAGCCATTAGCTGAGATGGTAAAATGATTAGACAATTCAGGAGGTAACATATGGGAATATGAATCAAGGATATCAAGGTCAATGTAATTGGCCTCTAGTAATTCAACAAGTATTTATTTCCCTTTGTCACTTTTGGGAATCAGATCTAGGCTAAAATGGTAGTTATAACTTTTGTACTCATCCTCCAAATGTTTATAATGTTTGTAAGGCTGTAAATCTTCATTGATAGTGACCTCCATGCTATAATGAGAGAACTTGAGACATTGGTGTAATTTTGAGAGGATTACATGAATCTCATGTATCCAAGGTCTACCCAATAGAAAATTGTATGGTAGTTATAGGTCTAACACATGGAAAAGTGTATTGTGGGTCAAGGGCCCAACAATAACTAGCAAGTTGATGGTGCCATATGATTCCTACTCTTCATTATCATAGGCCTTGATAGTGATTGATTCTAGTTGAAGATCAATTGTTGTATATCCAAGATGCTCAATGAGCTTCAAAGACACAATATTCAGGCCTAACCCATTGTCTATGAGGACACATTTGAATTTGCATCATGTTATTACAACTTCAATGTATAGTGAATTACTATGGAGAGGTCCAAAGGATGACATATCACTTTGGTTGAAAGTTAATTATTGGTCTGGGGATAGATGTCCAACCAAATCTTAGAATTTATTTGGGCTTATGTTGTTTATAACTTGGGATTGGCCTAAGAAATCTATTAAGATGTTCTTGTGGATGGTACATATGCACATCAAATCCAAAATTGAAATTTGCATGATCATCTTCTAAAGTTATTACACAATATCAAAAGTATTTTCTTTTACATCAGGATATGGCTTATTCCTAACCATAATGGTGGGTTAGATGGGTTTGGTGGTAAGTGGATGTGGGTCTGGAATGGTAATAATTGATCACCAACTTATGATTTCATAATATGGATTAGATGGAGACCCATTATTATTATAAAATGATGGTGATAAGGGGCTAGATAGGATAAGTTTTAGTTGCCATTATACTTGTGTGTGGTCATGTGGAAATGATGAGTTATCGATATAAGGTCAAAAAGTAGTGATCCATACTTGCTAGTGCACCTGTATATGGTCCCAAATCAAGGAAGGATCACTAGCATATGTTGGTTGATTATAATGGTTTAGCAATGGTTTTGTTCGATTAGCACTTGGTCTTGGATGGATGGTAATGGTGGAAATGTAACCACCTAAAATATGACCTATAAATTTGTTATAGTCATGTGTAATAGCATTGTAAATATGTTAGTTATTGGCATCATTCTAGCCTTAGTTCCTTCCATTTGGTTGACATTATTTTTCTCATAGCTAATGATACTATTATTACTATTATTCTTGCCTTTGTTGTTTCTACTATTGGTTATTATTGTTATATTATGGAAAATAGTTTTAGTAGATACCCAGGTTCTGATTGGATGTAGATGCTTTATTATCTAATGTAATCTCCTTGTTATCTAACATGTTTTCAATGAGATGTTTGAGCTGCACACATCAACATAGATCATTAACCTGATAGTATTCATAGAACTCCTCTTGGTACCATTTTAGATAAGGAATGTCTTCAAGATAGTGCTTTGATATTGGCCAACTAATTAGATTACCAATAGATAGTTTGAAAACATGGATTTAATAGGTTCTCCAAGGTCACTAAAGACTCAATGACTAGGCACTTTCTCCTTAGAAGAGGGGTTTGCAAAGGTAATGATTGTTGTGTTTATTGAGCTAGTCTAGGTTATTGTGAAGAATGTGCTTGTTGAATGGGTTGTTGATGAAGAGTAAGTTTAACTTATGCCATTGGTTGATTAGATGGTTTTTGCACCATTTGTACATGATGTGGCTCAATTACACCATTTCTAAAAACATTTTTGTTATGGTTAAAATGTTTGGATTTTTCATAATTACTGGCTTGGGTTAGTGTCGATGTTTGTGCTTAGACTTGGTTTTGGTTCTAGTTTTGACCATTTCCTTGGTTTTGGTTCAGAGAGGTTAAATTTATAATCCCATTATTAATAATGGAATTTTAAATTAGCAAACCTTTGTTAATGATCTTTTTAAAAGTATGTGCACACTTAAGCTCCAAATGATAGGATATTTCACTATGTAATTTTTTGGTAAACATAGTGGCTAGTTATTTTTCTAGTAAATTATGGGTGAAATAAATAGCAAGTGTTCTCCATCATTGTAAATAACTTTCAAAGTTTTCACTATATTTCTACTTGGATTGATTCAAATCTACCAATGAAATCTCATGTTTGAGATTATAGGAAAAATGTTACATAAATGTATCTAAAAGGTCATCAAAATCATATACTAAATTCTTTGGAAATTTTAGAAACCATTCCAAAACCTGTCTTGCTAAACTTCAAGGAAACAAAAGTAGGAGGTATATGTCACTATAAGCCACTAGCTAACACACAATAAAGAATTTGGTTAAATAGGCCTTAGGGTCTCCTTTACCCTTATATTTTTCAAATTTTGATGGTTCATATCCTAGAGGAAATGGTATTTATAGATACTCGATGTTGAATGGGTAGTAAAACATGTCATCTAACTTATACTTTTTGGTCTATTTCATGGATTGGATGGAAAAAATTACATCCTTCATTTGCTACAATTATTATGCAAATAAATTAGATGAAACATTGACTTGAGGTGGAGATTGGGTCATCAAAGGTGGATTACCTTAACCAGGGTATAATAGAGGCATGGTTTGTTTTGGAATATTGGTTTGGTTAGGGAACTAACTATGAATATGCATTCATAAATTGGAATGCAATTGTTGAAATTACACATGTTTTGGTGTGATATTTTGGTTTGTGTTTGGTATATAGGCCTAGTTTTAGGGGAATTATGGTTGAGATGGAAGGATGTGGCTTGAGGTAAATACTTATGCCTATTAAAATTGAGTAGGGGCTTGTTGTTAACTATTCAAACCTAGCTAAATAAGGGGAACTTGTTATGAAATAAGGCCTTGTCATTGAATCTGTGGCATATTTAGAATGAAAGGCAATTGTTGTCTAATTGGTATTTTTTGGATAGTAGTACCTCTTAGTTTTGAGAAATATTATTGAGTAGACATTTTTTGGATATTTGTAATTTGTCATTAACCAATGTACTTACATTATTGATTAGATAATGTCTATGATTACAAAGGTATGTTGGTCTATGACTATTAAGGAATACTTATCACTACCTGATGAGGTGGAATAATGATTTCCCCCTATTAAGGTGGTATAATGTTATGCCTTTGTTACATTAGTATATTAGATTGTGCCTACTATTTTGGAATGTTCATCATCACCTATTGTGGTGGAGTAACATCTGTCACATTTTATTAAGGTAAGGCACTAGTTTGTGATTGACTATTTAATCATTGTGATTACGTGCTTGAATAAGTAGTTATTTGGGGATTAGAGGTAGTTTGTTATGGTTGGGAGGTAAAATATCCTACCCCCTAATGTTTTTAACCACTCATGGTGATAAATAAAGGCACTATTATGGTATAGTTATTTGTGCAGTTAAACTACTTTGCCTTGGATTGGATGACACTTACGCATTAGCCACTATGTTTGGCATATGTAAAATTAGTAGACACTTATTCAATAGATGGGGCATTAAACATGTCCCCAACTTAAGTTATTTGCATGAATGGGTCTATACCCAAATTATCTTGGCCTATGAATTTGAATAATACTCCTGTTGAAGGAGATAACTTGATGAGCAGAGCATTTGGCATAGCCATGTTATTAAAGTTGTGTGCAAAGTTTAAATAGGTTTGATATGATGTTTGAATTTGTATAAAGTTGTCTTAGATGAGGCGCTTTCTTATAAAAATCATATTGGGGTTCTGATATGGCATCAGCATGAGTGTTTAAGGATTGCTAGAAGAGGCATGTTCGATGGTTTGGTTATAAGGTATAGTTAAAGGCACTCTAACTAGACTAAGAAAATTTCATGGGGGAAGTTTGTAGGAAACTTGGCCCCTACCTCTATAGTTCTAATTAAAACTTTGTCATTATTTGAAAGTAAGTGATGATTAATAAAATAAAGATCATATGCCTATGGTATAGTAATTTAGTACAGTTGTTGTTGAACTTGGTCCATATTCGATGGTACATTATCAAGATATTGTACTTTATTCTTAGTCCTACTCCAAGTATGGAGGCATGTTAAACAAATAGTGGCATAGTAGATCTTGGCTTTGTTCCTTAGATTGATTATTTTAATGAGGATAAGTATCCATCTCATAAATTACATCATCACCATAAGAGTTTTGAATAAATTCATCTTATGTAACCACATTATCATATCCAAGATTGTACATGTCTCCATTACAAGTATAGTGAGACATATTAAAATCGATGATGAATGTTTTATGAAAATAGGCTTTGAGTTATAAAACTCTTAAAAATAATTTCCAAATCATAAATTATTTGAACTTGGTTTAACTTGGTCTAAAAGTGGAGTTGTATCTCCAAAAGGTATGTGTTAAAACTTGGTATAAAATAGTCTAACATCAAATGTCTTAAATAAATGGTCAAGTTAATGAAATAAAACCAAAATTCTAAAATTAGGTTTAAATCATTTCAAAAAAGTCTAAGCTAGGTCTAAATAAAAAAAAAATCTATGTCTTTTGTAAAATAAGGCACAAATGTTAGGCTCAAAAATAGGCATTGATAGGTCTTTTATAAAAAGGCACAAAAGCTAGACTTGAAACAAAATGAGGTCTAAAAGGCATGAGATTTAATCTAAAATTTTTGAAACACTCTGGCATAAACTAGGCATTTGTATTTAAACATGAACTTGGTCATTTTTCAAAAGATATGAAACAATAGGCAAATAGAAGATAGACTACTTCCCCAAATCTAGGCAAAAAACTAGTTTTCAATTTGAATAAGAAATTAGGCTAAGTTACACAACCTAAAAGAGAAATATCAACATCTAACTCAAATTTACATAATTCAAAGGCATAAATCCATAAAAAAAATTATTTTAACTTTTCAAGACTAATTTTTAGCTCAACTTTGAAAATTAGGCTACTTTAAACAAACAACAAGCTAGACAATAACAGATGGTATAACAGCACTAGGTAAAGATCCAAAAGGCACCTGTGGTTTTGGTTTGAAAATTTAGACAAAATAAAACAAATCTTTGAAATAATTTAAGTATCATAATGAAATTATTGTGCTTTAAATATATGACAAATAATTTGTTTCAAGACTCCAAGGCACAGTACTCGAAATGAATTGGGTAGCATAACGACACCCTTTTTCAATCAAATGACACACACATAAAAGTTTGTCAAAAGAATAATGCAAAGGTATGATGTCAAATGGATGGTGTAACACCTACTCAAACAAAGGATTGATGTATAAATAAGACTCATTTTGATTTGATATGACAAACACATAGTTAGACACAAAAGCAAGCAATTAAAAATGATAAAATGACATAAACACCTAAGTGTAACATCCTAAATCTTAAAATTGACAAGGTTGCATAGTACTGTTTAATTCCATCAATATAATTGCTCTTGAGATTATTTTAGTTGTTAATAAAAAAATTAAAAGTTTATAAAAATTAGGGTTTTTAATCCCCCTCTTCTCTCAATATTTTTTACTGTAACATGGAACTTTAGGTTACTCACCCTGCATTAGTAGTATGTCTGCAGTAAGTGGGGTTGTTCTAAACTATCAATTTTTTATCATTTCTAGATGGTCTCAAGTGTGACTAACACTAGTGATGTAATCATATCATTTGTATTCATGTAAACTAGGTTATTGTGAAAATATCTTGTCCTTTTCACAACCACTACATCTGTCACTTACTCAATGTAGTGTAATGTCCAAGTTGCCCTATGTTTTGAGGTTGAGTAACACTAATGGAGCTTGTTTTAATTGCTCAAAAAAAGCATCCCAATGGCTCACCCTCAATTTATATACCCCACTATATAGTGGGATTAAAATGATTCTAGGATATGAATTCTCATGTCAACGCTTCCCTAGAGAACTTATGAGGAGGCAATGAACTCCCGCTCACAAGCTAAAATGCATGAAAATAAAGACAAGTGAAAATACTTTATGGTCATTTTGGGGTCACCCAAATTATATTGATTTTGGGAGGGCCTTGGTGACTTTATTTACATGCTTTGGGACTAAAGTGAAAAAATCAAAGAATGAGCATTTTTGGTCACCTGAGTTCCCTAAAGGGGGCAGGGGAGAGCATACACATGTCACTCATCTTGCTTAAAAAAAATTTCAAAAAATAAGCATAAAATAAAAAACTCTTAGAGTATGTAACTAATGTGAAAGTTTATTTTATTTTACCAAAATGAAATGTGTTGTGAAGTTTGATCCCATTGGCATTTATTGTTGAAAACTTTGAAAAACAAAATTGACTTAAGCAAAAATATTATTAAAACACCAATTTGAAATGTGAAATTTACAAGTTAGAAGTATTTTAAATGTCTCCTTTTGGCCTTTAGGTCTTAAAGAACATGTTAAGGAGTCCTTGTGATTAGAATAAAATCGTGGGTAAACAAATGACTTCCCAAATCTTGCTTTTGGGTTTATGATTTTTTACATAGAGTGAAAAATTGTAGAATCACAAAGCAATATCATAACTACCTCTATAAAACTCTAACTATCAAGAAAATATAGTAACTTGCATGAAAATGGAGTATTAAATGCAATATCATTAGTCTAAGCACAAAATCATAGAAATAAATATAATATTGCTACTCTCATAGTCACGATATTACAATTTAACCTATAACATGAAACTATTAGCTTGATCGTTAGCGGTTAAAGTAATATCTCTATAATTTTGACAATATCACAATTTTTTAAGTAGTGATATTATAATATCACTACTTTAAGGCAATATCATGATTGTCAAAGTAGTGGATTTATGATATCACATATATCCCTCTAAACACAAATAATTAGCTCAAAAATTATAGCAGTCAACATAATACCATGATAATTATGACAATACCATGACTATAGAGATCAAAATCATGATTGCACAGAGTAACTTAATGAGTTATATAAAAACCTCCTTTAGCCTTCAAATTTCACCTATTTTTATTATCAAGATTAAATTTTTACATGAAAATATTTAGGGGAATGCTCTAAAAGGCCTTGGGAACAATTTTGTGGGGTGCATGTCCCACAAGACATGCCAACATGTGAACAAGGATTACAATAGAGGGGAGGTTAGTCTTGTGTTAGTCTCATAAAAAAATTAAATAAGCACACTAAAATTTTAACACCTCTAGTCTAGACACTAGGAATATTTTAGGTAACAAAACTAAATGAAATCACAACAAAAACATAAAAGAAAAAACTCTTTTACCTTCCTTTGAGCTCCCAAATGGCTTATTGAATGGCTTACTTAGCTTGTGCATCAAGTAGTCTTTGAAAATGAAGATTACTTGGCTCCTTCTCTCCTTGGAACCTTGGCTTGTGATTACTTGGATTAAGATTTGGGCATGGTAACTATTGGAGGTTCTAGGTTGCACCCTAGCTGAAAGTGGAAGTGTTTAAGTTATACTCTCAAACCTAGTCCAACATGGGAATGACCCTAGGTTATGGTTTACCTAATTTTTGGTTAGACCTCTAGGATTTTTAATGAGGCTAGCTCCTTAAATATGATAATTTTAACCTTCTTCTTGAAACTTGATCTATTGGGATGAAAAGGGGAGAGAATGCATGAATGAAAACCTACTTTAAGTGTGGTGGTGTACCAATGTTTAATAATCCACTATCAACTTAGACACTTTTATGACTACTAATGAATACAATGGGGACAAGGATTGATCAAATTATGTAATAGAGTTCTAAAAATGAATATTTTGTACAAAGTCTAAAAAGAGGCCTATGACTTTAAGGACAAAAATAAATAGTTTTATGCAAGACACTATGTAATTATGACACTTCAATAAAAACTTCACTTGCTAACACTTCACACAACTTGGAAGAAACTAAAAATCTTAAATCAAGGTACATGAGGAACCTACAAATGATGAATAGACAACATGCATTCTATAAGTCAAACTTCAATAAATCACACTTAATATTAAATAGAATCTAAACTTATATTATATTGATTCAAAGAGTTTACAAAGTGATTTTAGCATAGGTTTGCTATACCCAGTTGAGGGCTACCAATCGAAAGCTATAAGCTAGAATCTATAGGAAGAAAGAAGATAAGAGAGAGAAATTGGCACTGAAGGGGTCATTAATGATCCTAATTCCATTCAAGATAATCACCACCATAATCCTTCTTAAGCTTTTTCATTACATTAGCATCATTGTATCTTTCTCTAGCATCAAAATTAACTGCAAGAAGTAATCCTCACCACTATATGAATCTCTCTCAAGCCCCTCAGCATTAATGCCCTTCACTATCTTTCTCAATCATGCTTGATATTTTTCACATTACAAAGTACCTACTTGAGCTTGCTCATGATGTTCTTTCTAACATTCCTTGTGTATTCACCATTCTACCATTGCTTTTATATCCTCAATATAGATCTTCTATGGATGAAAACCAATCACCCCATTGGTTTTCATGTAGCTATGATTGTGAATGAATATCTATAGGTGAGGGTCTCTTAGATCTGAACAAGACATAGAACCTATGTCTATAAGCTTTCAAAATATTTTATAGGTGATTTAATGATGTTAGATGGCTCTACAGAGTCTACTCCTAGTTATCTGGATCATGTTTTATCTTGCATTTATGTATTTTACATGCTCAGGGTGGCGAGACCCTTCATCTAATGTGTCTACTTTCATGGTGTCCTTTGGTTCAACCTTAGTCAAATTTTCTCTCAACAAAAGTCCTCAGCTTTCAAATTTTAATGTAGACCATTGATCCTGATCTAGACTCCCCATATTTTTCCAATTATCATATCTTTATTTATTCCACAAGATCTTGCTATGAGTCATTAGACTTTTTGACCTCATGCACACTATAGATCTACCTCTATATGAATGAAAACATATTGATATTATATAATTCTAACATGTTTGTGACACTTGGTATCTTGTCATTAGCCTTTAAGATCTATTGACTTGTTGACTCATCACTCACCGTTAGATATATGTGTACGATTGCATGCTCATCATTGATCTTTCTAGACCTATTGACCTTATCAGTCACTGCACATTAATATATCTCTATTAGGACACTTGAGACCTCACCACTTTTTAGCAATCACATTAAACATTGGGATATTTGAATTCTAATGGCGACTTCATGGGGCTTAAACTTGATGCTTGCACACTTGGTTCATTCTTCAAGTCTAACTTTGAGGCTTTATATCTTGAGATAATAAGCTCATCAAGACAATAAACTTGTAGATCATGATATTTTCATGAATAACTTCATGTCCATGCAATATTTTGGCTCTGAGAGGATTTCTAAGCATACTTATTAAACTCATAATCATGCTGACTAGTCCTTTTCTACATGACATTCTCATGATGGTCTGGTTCTTTTGGACTTATGAAAGAACTTTCAAGGCCCCATAATGAGTTTATGAGACCTATGGAACCTAATTTATGTCCATAAATGCTTGAAATTCCATGATAACCTATTGGATATTCTCCCCTTGCAACTCTAGACCTATCTCAAGACATATTTCTTAAAGATCAACAAATTGTGCTTAAAGTTTGCTTAAAAAGTTTCAAAATATTTGTAAGCAATATGAGATATTTGGACCACTTATTCCATCTAGAAATTTTTTCATCTCATCCATTTATGTATAATCTTAGCATATGGGCCAAAATTGGCCAACATTTCTGGTGATTCATAGGGAAGTATTCCTGCTATACTTGAGAACCCAGACCATTTGTCTTGACTAGTCCATTGGGCATAGAGTCTCCTCTCTAGTTTAATAATTTGATCTAAATCTAAAACTAACTACCCCTCTAGATAACCTCTCATGAAAAAAATAGGGACCAAAAGTAACAAAACAAAACAAATTTCCCAAGGCACTTATAGAAGGGAAACACAGGGCATAAGGGAAACTAACCTAAACAAAGCAAGGACCACTAACCTAAGGAAACAAGGAAAATAAGATAAAAGGGAAGTAGATTAATTCTAGTTCTAATCACTTATTGAATTAAAACAAACCTAGAAAAACTAACCTAAAATAAGATGCTTCCCTCCAAAATCAAATTGAAATATATTTTGCACACCTTGAAGCTTTAAAACATGCTTGATTTTTCTTGATATCTCTCTTCTGCAACTAAGAGAAATTATATTCTCATGTCTTCTTGATGATGAAACTAGGAATCCTATCTCCATTCTTAGGTACATGGATTGAAGATATGGATACAAGACCTAATCATACTCCTCCCAAATTTTTGGAATTTGCAAGAATAGCTTCAATTCTTGTTCATTCATGCACTACTGATCATGAACATATAGTCTAGTTTGATATGTCCCCTTTGACATATCTATAAGGTTTACCCTTAAGGGAGGTGGATCTGATCTTGTGACTTCTTGGGGACATTTGAACTCATTCTCAACTTACAAGGGTAGAAAATGTCTGAACTTGAAGGGAAAAGTTGATAACCATGTTAGAGAAGTTCAAACATGTCATCTCCTGAGAGAACAACTACCTCTTACTTGATGATAGTACTCCTCTTATCTTAAAATGGACCATATTCAAGTAAAGAATAACTTGAATGAAAGATATCAAACAAATTTGAATATTTGTTTTCATGAATATGCAGTTCAATTGGAGCCTTTTCAAACTAAATGTTAGAAGCAAGCATATCAATTCCTTGACCACATTCATGAGGTTGTAAGTCTTCTTTTGTTATCTCATATTAGTCAATCAAAATTGTTTCATCTTCAAAACTAAGCTAACGACTGAGCATGCCATCAATTTCAGCTTGTTCTTCATCTTCATTATTTGATTGGTACTTGCATTCTACTACTTCCATAAGATCTTGTCCTTCATGATGAATGGAAGCTCTTGTATTATCATAGAACTCATGAAAAACATCATCAACTTGTCCAATTGGAACATTTTTCTCTTGCACATCAATAACCTCTTCTTCATGTACTTATTCTTACACTCATGTCTTAACCTCTACCTTAGCTTTCTCTTGAATGTGTTCCATATTTTCATCATTATGGAATACTGAAACATGTTCATCCTTGCTAAGAGTTGTATCAATCATGATTTCTTCTTTCCTGATCACTCAACTCACCTTCATCTTTTGTTCCCTTAGCTTCATCTTTTTGATTTGCCTCAAAAATGAGAGGCTCTTTCTTAAAGAGTGGCATAGTAGACCATTGAAAATATTTAGTAAGATGAGAAAGGTCTAAATAAGCTACCATGGAAACCTAATTTTTCTCATGAGTTTACTCTACTTGGATCACCTTCATCTCCTCTCTTAGTCGCTTTACTTCCTAAATGACTTTCCATGAAGGAAAGTCTCTAGGCTTTTGAGGGGAGAGGAGTGGAAGTTTAATGATCTCTTGTTTGATCCTGACTTTAGCATCTTGGCTTATGCCTGATTATTCTTCCTTCTTTCTTGATTATTGAATTTGATTCCAAGTCATAAACTTAGGTTTAGAAACCTTTGCTTCTGCACTTATTTTTTCTATGGATGAGAAAGAAGGAGTTTATTGTGTTGATTTTATATCTACTATTAAATGTTAGAGATGTTGATTTTCAAACTCAATTTCATTGGTTTAATTAGCCTCAAAATCATGGACCAATTGGTTAGATATGTCTCCCTATAGAACTAAAGATGAAGTCTCTTGTATGATCTACAAGGAAACATGGAGATTAGTCTCCTCAAAACATGCTTGTTCATCCTTTTGAGGCCTCTCTTAGATAGACCTCTAGTTAGGAAAGCTAGGAAAGGCTTGATTTGACTCCTAAGGGTTGTGATAAACATTGGTTTTTTTATCATAAAGAGAAAAGGGGAGCTCTACAGGAACATACTACTACAAATTATAAACCTGGAGTTTCTCATAAACCACCAACCTCTCTTCAATGGTTACTATTGGACCACAAATGTCTAAAATATCAGCACTAAACTTTGAGTGACCTTGCCTTATTAAAGATAAACATACCTCTTTAGCTTGTTACAAATTAGCCCTCGTGCTTTGAACTTGATCCTTGGAAATCTCTTGTCCATAAATCTTTTGGGTATCTATGTTATCATATGTTTCTTATAGTCAAATAGAGTTTTCTTAAAGCTTGAGATGGATTGATTTGGAGCTTGATTGGGCTGATCAGGAAGATAACAAGATTTATAAGGGTTGTTATAGGATTATTATGGTTCACCATACTATTGGTAAGGATCTATATATGGATGGTGATGTTCATAATGGTAGGTTTGATATGGGTCATGAGGAAGGTAAGAGCCATAATCTTGATAATAAGGGTCATGAGAAACTTGATAAGGCTCATCATAGCATTGATAAAAATCATGGTAAGGATGATTAGGCTCATATGGATCATGAGGATCATATTGGAACTATTGATGAGGAGGTGAATGATATGGGTATTCACCATAGCTATTCATATCAACCTCATATATCAAATGAGATGTAAGAACTGATCAAAATATTGAGTGAGACATACCTAGGATGCTTAAAATTAGAATCTTTGAATTGAATTCACCATTGGTGATAGCTTAATTACTTCCAAAAGTTGATTATGGGAAAGACACACCAATAATCTTTTCACTCTTTTAGATCTTGGTCCCACCAGGTGTGCCTTAATGGTTGGAGGTTCTAGGTTGCACCCTAGTTGAAAGTGGAAGTTTTCAAGTTCTACTCTCAAACCTATTCTAGCATGGGAAAGACCCTAGGCTATGGGTTACCTAATTTTGGGTTAGACCTATAAGATTTTAATGAGGCTATCTCCTCAAATAAGATAATTTGAACCCTCTTCTTGAAACTAAATCTAGTAAGATGAAAAGGGGAGAGAATTCATGAATGAAAACATACTTTAAGTGTGGTGATTCACCAATTTTCAATGATCCACTATCATTTTAGACACTTTTATGACTATTAATGAATACAATGGGGACAACGATTGATCAAATTATGTAACAATGTTCCAAACATGAATATTTTGTATAAAGGTTGAAAAGAGGCATGTAACTTTAAGGATAAAAATAAATAGGTCTATGCAAGACACTATAGAATTATGACACTTCAAGAGAAACTTCACTTAATAACACTTCACACAACCTAAAAGAAACTAATAATCTTAAATCAAGGTACATAAAGGACCTACAAATGATGAATAGATAACATACACTCTATAAATCAAACTTCAATAAAGCACACTTAGCATTAAATACAATTTGAACTTGTATTATATTACTTCAAAGAGTTTAAAAAGTGATTTTAGTAGAGGTTTATTATACCCAGCCAAGGGATACCAATCAAGAACTCCAAGTTAGAATTTATAGGAAGAAAGAAGATAAGAGAGAGAAATTAGAACTAAAAGGGTCATTAATGATCCCAATTCCATTTAGGACAATCACCACCATAATCCTTCTTAAACCTTTCTACTACATTATTGTCACTGTATCTTTCTATAGCATGATGGGCAATGGGAAGATCAAGATTAGCTACAAGAAGCAATCTCACCACTATATGAATCTCTCTCAAGCTCCTCAGCATTAATGCCCTTCACTATCTTTCTCAATCATGCTTGATTTTTTTCATATTATCAGGAAACTACTTGAGCTTGCTCATAATGTTCTTTTTGACATTCCTTGCAAAGTCACCATTCTACCATTACTTCTATATCCTTAATATAGATCTTGTATGGATGAAAACTAATCACCCCATTGCTTTTCATATAGATATGATTGTAAATGAAGATCCATAGGCTAGGGTCTCTTAGATCTAAATGAGACATAGAACCTATGTCTAAAATCTCTTGAAAAGCTTTTATATGGGCTTTAATGGTGCTAGATGGCTCTGTAGATTCTACTCTTAGTTATCTAGATCATATTTGATCTTGTAAATATGTATTTTACCTACTTAGGGTGAAAATATCCTCTGTCTAACATGTATACTTTCATGGTGGCCTCTAGTTCAACCTTAGTTTAATATACTCTCCATAAAAATCCCTAGCTTTTGCTTTTTAATGTCAAACATTAATCCTGATCTGGGCTCCCGATATTTTTCCAATTGCCATCTCTTCATTTATCATACAAGATTTTGTTGTCAGTCATTGGACTTTTTGACATCATGCACATCATAGATCTACCTCTATATGAATGAATGCATACTATTGATCTTCTAATAGCCTAACATAGTTGTGACACTTGGTAGCTTGTCATTATCCTTTGAGATCCATTGACTTGTTGACTCATCTCTCATCGTTAAATCTTTGTGTATGATTTCATGGTCATCATTGATCTGTTTGGACCTAATAACCTTGTCAGTCACCATGCATCATTAGATATCTAGCAAGACACCTAAGATTTTTCCACTTGTTAACTCTCACATTAAACCTTTAGATATTTGAATTCTAATGGCTACTTCATGGAGCTTAAACTTGACTTCCATGCGCCTATTTCATTCTAAAAGTCTAACTTTGAAGATTTATATCTTGAGATAGCAAGCTCATCAAGATATGAAATTTGTAGAGGATGATCTTGGCATGAATAATTTCATTTCCATGCAATATTTTGGCCCTAAGAGGATTTCTAATCATACTTATTAAATTCACAATCGAGCTAACCAATCTATTTTTGCATGATGTTCTCATGATAGTCTAGTTCTTATGGACTTGTGAAAGAACTTTCAAGACCCAAAATTAGTTTTTGAGACTTGTGAAACCTAATTTATGTATATGAATGCTTGAAATGCCATGAGAATTTGTTGGATATTCTCCCCTTACAACTCTAGACCTATCTCAAGACTTATTTCTCAAATATCAACAAATTGCACTTTAAGCTTGCTTAAAGTGTTTCAAAAGCTTTGTAAGCAATATGAGATCTTTGGACAACTCATTCCATCTAGAACTTTGTTCATCTCATCCATTCAGGTAAAATCTTGACATGTGGAACAATATTAGCTAATGGTACCATTACCTGCATGAGTATTATGGAGCAAATCCTTCATAATAACTCTATAATATCCAAGCTTAGAAATAAAGGGGTATGGCATGATATTTATAACCTTAGGAATTAACTCTCACCCAAGGTGAGTTAAGGCTAACTTTAGGCTTGGAATGGGTTCAAACTAAACTTAGGTAAGTTAAAACTAGCTCTAGTTGAGTTAATAGTTGTCATGTAATTATGATTTTCAATTACTAGGCATGGCTCTCAAATTAGATATTTTGAGATATTTTCAAAGAACTTGATAACTCATAAAGGCAATGATGAAAGGGCTTGATCTTTTGAATTTTATAATTTACATTTTTAGATATTCATTAATTTAAAATGGATAATTCAACTAGGCATTTAATCTTGTTTAGCTAGTTAATTGATTTTGATTAGCATTTTAGCTCTTTCAAGATTTAATCAAGTTCCCCACTTAATAGGGCCTAGGCCAAATTAACAGTTGTGATACCACAAGGTGATTAAGGATGAATCTGTGAGATGTTATTATTGCATATGATATAATACCCCAATTAGGGATGTCTCAACATGATTCTAAGCTTTGATGAATGATTCACAAGCAAATTTGGGACATTTAGTTATTCTTAGGCTTAATTTAAAATGGTTGGTAAGAATCAATTTGAAGTCCATTTAGGAGCCAGCTATGTCCAATTTTGGGTGTCTACAAAACTTACCCATTGTTTCAACACAAATACCAATTTCAATGCCTATTACTACTCAAAACACATTTCTAACCCCTGTGGTGACTATTCAAATTACTAATCAAAATCCCATTGGGCCTATGGTTCAATCTCTCCTTCAAGTTGTAAAGACCTTTTAGGATAAGGTTACAAACATTGAACAAAAGGATTCAAAGTCTTCACATGCTATATATTTTCAAGGTGTGTTTCATAAACCTCTTTCACTTGAGATCTCTTTTCACCCTTTGACAATTGTATTTTTTGTACCTAAGTTCACATTTTATGATAGTAAGGGTGATCTTTAACAAAATATTTGAACCTTCTATGTGGCATGCCTTGATTATGATTTAAATGATAATATTTTGACCAAATTATTTCCAAGGAGCCTCAAGGGCTATGATTTATGGTGGTTTTATGTCTTACCTCTCCAATCCATAAAAGCATTCAAACCTCTTGTAGATCAGTTTTGGCACACTTTCTATTAACATTACTGAAAAGGTCTCCTATGCTTAAATTTTAAAGATCAAACAAGGAACCAATGAACTAGTCAATGAATATGTCTTGATATATAAAACAATGCTAGCTAAAATGACCAATCTTATGGCAGACAAAGACTTTCAATACATAATCAATCAAAGTTTGTTTACTCCTTTACATGAGTCCATTATTTTCAAAAAGTTTCAATATTTCAATGACATATGCCATGTTGTACAAGACCATGAAATGAAGCTTATGTCATTGAATAAGCTCAGTATGTAGCAAACACACTAGTTACATCTACATCTAGTACAAAATTTACAATCAAACCAAGTTCTAAAGTAAAACCTCTTGAACCTAAAAAAGAAACAACCACCATGATTAGCACAATTGCACAATAGCCTAATCAGATTGTCCTATCTAATGCACCAAGGAGACCATTTACATGTTTCCTTGAGCCTCCTGCTTCATTACTTCTATGGTTTCTAGAGTGTCATCTTATATCTCTCCCTCCTACATATAGTGATGTAAATAGACCTCTACCCAAATGATATGGTGTAATGACTTATTTTGACTATCAATAAGGCCCTGGGCATTTTATAAACAAATATTTTACCTTAAAGCATAAGATCCAAGACCTCTTTGATGACCAATAGATCACATTTGTTGATCCTACAAAGGAATCAAGTTCACAACCTAGTGATCACCATAAACATAAAATATTTAATAATCCTTTAAAAGACCATTATAAAAAGGAACTAGAATTTCAAATGGCATTTAATGCATATCCTCGTACATCATATTATTAAAACCCACTAGATGGGGCCATTGGTATTCACACAAGACATATACCTCCTATAGTTTAGAAACCAACTATTTCCTTTAATGGAAATGAAAT
Organism: Torreya grandis; assembly: GCA_037957365.1. NCBI lineage: Eukaryota > Viridiplantae > Streptophyta > Pinopsida > Cupressales > Taxaceae > Torreya > Torreya grandis. The sequence continues at coordinate 2,601,845 of JARHVA010002335.1, forward strand.
TAAGGATGGTGGCTCTGATCTTCATTTTCTATTATTTTGATCATACCTCAATAAACACCCCATATATAGTGTTATGATTAATAATGGTATAAGGAAAAAAATTAACCATGACATTACTTATGCATTTGGGTTATACTCATCACAATTTACACCCCTCTATGAGATCAATAAAAGCATTCGATAGGACCTCCTAGAAGGTTCTTGCTGAGATTAATCTACCTTTATAGGTTAGTCCCATAAATTTAGTTACTAATTTCTTAGTTATACCTTATACAAGTGTCTTTGACATGTTGTTGGGATGACCTTGGATACACACTCTTTGAGTAGTACCTTTTATAGTGCATAGGTGTGTTGAGTACATTCATGCCAATCAAGTAATTATAGTTTTTTATATTCCATATGAGTATCCTATTGAATAAGATAAATTCATACCCAAGCAAATAATTATCAATCTTATTAAGGCTAATACACTGCACAATGTTAAGTAATAATCAATCATATTTATTAGGCATCTAGTACTTCAGAGACCTTTACATCAGAGATAGAAAGTGGGGTCCATGGAATCCTCATCTTCTACACACCATATTCATATATCTAGAGCACCTAAACATGTTCCTATTATTTATATTCCAAATAAACCACAAATTACATAGATATGGGTTCTAAGAACCCCTATTCCTTTTATTGGTACTTCACAACCTCATAGTCATATTATACATACACTGAGAATCATAGATACTATAGTGATAGATATTACACCTATACATGCTCCTTTGTAGTACCACCAATTTCTTGCACCAGGTTCTGAGTGGGGAGATACCTATGACCATCCTTTGAATGAGATCATATGATGATCTTGTCTCTTTTAAAAATACTAAAAAAATTAAAAAAACATTCAAAAATCTAAAAACACTTTCAACACCTACATGTATATTGACTCCTTGAAATCTATGTGTTAGCTCCATGTCGAGGACAAGCATATCATTTACTCCTACATACACATAAAAAAGAATACATAGATACATGATACACATATGGGTGTTGGTTCTTCCCTCTATTCATGTCATCAAGATGTTGGAGGCATCCATACTCTATGAAATTGATACACAGGTTAAATGATTCGATGATCACTCTACACTATCATGTTTGAGCTTACACATGCCTATTTATCCATGATTATACATTACATAGGGTACTTGATATGTTGTGTACTTAACATTTTTTGTTAATACATTCAATACATGGGCCACTTGACATGTTTATGCTAGTTGCTTATGCTTTTCCTTTACATACTTCCTTGAGTGTTTTGCCTTGTTATTGCCTTGATTTTTAGAGAAATTGAATATGCCCCATTGTATATGGCCCCTTTTCCTCTTTTTTTATTTCTTATACATTTGAATATGTCATTTTATTTTATAGAAATTTAAGTAATTCATTCTTTATTTTTGTGTAAATTTGACTAAGTAATGTCTATTCTATTTCGTGACATTTGAGCATGCCCCTCCTTTGTGGTCTCATCAGAGCATTGCCTTTTGACTTGATTTTGAGTAATCTTACGTGTGTGTTTATTTTCTTATTGATCTTTTACTATTACTATATAGATGTTTCTTTGATCTTTATCATGCATCTTAGGCCTACATGTCATCACCTTGGTTTTATGCACTTTAATTTTACATTTACCTAGACATATTTCCTTATATATGATACATGGTTATATTCATATATTTATAATTATCTTACCCTTTTGAGGTGAGTTAACTACCAGGTACTATTTTTACCTCAACTCAAAGTGGCGTATATTAGTGGGGGCATTTCATGGTGACATGGCTTCCACATATTTCATAATTTTTAGATTATAATGGGGGTATAATTTGTAAGCATGTTTTCCACACTCACACAGTATATGGTACTTATAACAGTTTGTAGATTTAGTGGGGGCATATCATGATGACATGGCTTCCACACATTTATATTTTTAGATTCAGTGGGGGCATGTTTAGGAAGAATGTTCTCCACATTCATTTAGTATGGTACTTATAATTCATAGATTCAATTGGGACATGCTTTGGAAGCATGTTCTCCACATTTACTTAGTTTTTAGCATCTCTAGTTTATAGTGGAGGCATGTTTTGGAAAAATGTCCTCCATATTGGTACTTACATCAATTTTATATTTTTCCATATATAGTGTGGACATGCCTTTGAAGCATGTCCTCCACACTTATACAATTTTCTAAAATGGCCAAAGCACATAGTTATATGATTTTGATACACATTTGTGATAGAATTCTATGCATGGTACCATTGTTACACATAGTTTTAACTTGAGAAAAATTTATGGAACATATTTTATGCAACATGTGCCTAATATTTAAAAATCCAAATTGAATTCAAATTCCAAAACTATTAAACATACTAATACCTAGTGGACTTTTATGGACTTTAGCAAGCCAATCTACTAAAATATATGGTTTAATTTTTGATATGGTTGGAGTGATTAAATCACACAATCTTACCACATTTTTAATTTGTACTTAATCATCCAAAATAACTAGGTTATGAGTATCATTGGGTTGCATGATTGAGCTAATATCAACTGTGAGATGGTAACTCACTTTCATTCTAAAGTTGGGGGCATGTTCCTTCCAATCTCTCTCTATCTATCTATCTCCTTAGATATATGTACTTTAAACAATTATCTATATTTATCCTAATCTCATTTTTAGAGTCTTATATTAATTCAAATTTTTCAAAAATAACTTGCCAATAGGCAAGGCTATTACATCAACATAAAGGTGTACTCCTAAACTTTATCTTTCAATTTTAATCTATTTCAAGTACTTTTGACCTAGATTATATGCACTGATTATACATTATAACATGCTCTTAGTTGTAGGTCAATCACCAACAAAACACTCAAACCCAGCTCCAACAAAGCACTCAAATTTTACTCAAGTAAATACAAGGTGTGTATACATACCAAAGTACTTATTCCTTTATTTTAAACTATTAATTTCATTACTAAATTAAAAGGGGGGGAGTTTAGATGATATTTTGTGATAATGTAGCACCTTAATCTTATAAACTTTGAAAAATCATAACCCTAATTATTCCTCTTAGTTATACACATGCCTTACTTCCACAAGCCTCACATCTACTCTATCTTGTGCCCCTTGGCATATCTCTTAGTCTAACAAACCTTATATTGATGACACAGACATCCCATCTTGCCTAAAATGCTTAAAATGTACTCATCTTAACCTCTACAAGTTTTGAGCCTATGCGTACTCTCCTTCACCCTGGACACTAATGTTTGGGTTAGATAATATCATCAACATTATTATCTTAGCTTGACATAAGTGTCTAGTACCCTAAATTCATATATTTTGAAAATGAAATGTATTACAATGTTTGACCTAAGTGATTTATTATGAGTTATATCATGATAGGATTGGTATAAATACAATCTCAACCCTCATTCATTCCTCACCTAGCAATCAAACCAAAAGAGTACTCAAGAAACACTCAAGTTACCAAAAGTTTTATCATTTCAACCTATTTTGATATTAGTTAAAGGAATAGGTTAGATACAAGTTTAAAGTACTAAAGGAGTATTCATAAGGTCATATTTTCCAAGTTATAAGCTAGGTCATTATTGTACTTGCTTTAACACATTACATGATTCACACATAAGCCAACACGTAGAGGATAACTACATAATTATGAGGCCCTCTTATAGAGTATTGGATATGTAGGCAATACCCTTTGATATTGGGATCCTTAAAATTCAACTAACACCATGTTCCCACTAACCTATTTTTCCCCAAGGTCACATTAAAGATGTAAAGCTAGGGTTTTGCCACTAAGAGCGATAGTCCATGACCTAGATCTGAATACACCAGAGTAAAGGGAAATCCAAAATTATAAGTATATAGGTGGTTGTATCTTATTTGATAACATATTTATTACATGACACTAGTATTGATATCAAACACTAGTGTTGACATACCATCCTAAGCTGATGCAACTATCTACAAAGCCAATGACACTAGATCTAGAAAATGATGACTAATCTAGAAATATATTCCTACCTGCTTCTTGTATGTACTATATCCACCACTATATTAGCATAAAAAATAGCTAATTACTTTATTTTATGTCATTTTTCTATCTAACATAGTTATACTTTCCATTAATATCCTATCTCAGTTGTATAAATTTAGCATATGGTACATATGAGTTAAGCACATTAATTGGCCTACTATAGATCTAATATTCACCCTTGTGCCATATCATTCCTATATTCTTAAACTTAACCATGAAAGGATACTTATACATATTATGGTTAATAAAATCCTAATCCTTGACTATAACATCCTACAAATTTGGCATGGTCTTGGTAATGAATATAAAAAAAAATGTACTTGAGGTTGTTATTTAAAATAAGGGTAAAGTGAATATTTTGCTACCTGTGTATAGGATGTATACATATAGGTTAATCAAGGTATATATCCTATTTATGGTAATTAACATGTTACCTTGACTTAATAATAAGGTTTTCAACACCCTAATACACTAATTAATCCATAAGGTTATCTTATAGTAAAAATAAGATTCAAATGTCAATACAATATATTAAAGATGTATTAAAGATTATATACAACCTAAATAGTAATACATAGAGTTAATTTTAATACCTAGATATTGGAGAAGTGGTAAGACCATTTAGGTAAGGTAAAATATTTAATCAATCAAGTTTTAACAAGAAAATGTAAAGGTTACAAAAAATTGGTAAATAAAATCCAATTGGCATGGTTCACAATCCACTATGCAGATTCATGAACTATTGTAAATAAATCAAATATTGGTAAGGAGTTAATTTATGTTTAGGTTTTATATGACCCATAATAAATATTTACCCATAAATCCTTTTAAGGCAAGGATCTATTCAAATTGTATATAATTAAGCTACATTATTACTTAAATTTGACAAAGATTTAATCATGAAGAAAAACTATTTAATGAATGAATACAAAATCCTTAGAGTTCTCTATCTTTTCCTTGATTGTGTTACATGTTGAAAGGTGTTACCAAAAATAATATTATGTTTGGGATGGGTAGGGCCAAGGCTTATCCACTTATGGATAGGCCTATCTTGGCCAGTCTAAGTAGGGTTAGTTGTCAATGATCTCAAGGAAGATAGTGATTCGATGAGTAAGATTTTATATCAGGACCAATCTCTTATTTATATGTATTTATTTATAAATCATATAAAGCCATAAATGGTAGTTATTATATGACATTGCATTATGATATACTAAAGAAAAATCATAACATACTATAAAAGGATATAATTTATAGTATAATTATTGTATGCTTTATTATCTCTATAAGTAAGACTTGATTCCAAAATTAGTCATACATATTTGATGTATACACATGCATGATGTTATAGTTGAAATTTTACTATGACATATCAGTAAAATAGTATCGGATAATTTTAAGAGGTTGACATACCAATTTTGTTGATTTGTCTTACTTACTCTCTTGTAAACTTAATGATTTGTGTATTTGATTATCAATAAGGAAGTTTTTATATGTCTAGAAGGAACTAAGTTAATAATTTCTCCTTAATGGAATGGATAAAATGGTATTCATGCAACATTATTGTATTTTGATAGTTTTTTAGATGTGTTAGTAATAAGTGTTTAATATTTCTTTAAGGTTTTGATCATTGGTTAAGTTTGGATAAAACTATACTGCACTTGGTTATTATGATAAACATATTTACAAAGGATAGTAAATTGATGAATATTGAGTAATAATCTAATTAAAAATGTATTATGTAGTTGTATTTAATCTACTCCATATATAAAATGATAATATCTAGTATAATTGAAGGAGGTTTATAATTTGACAAGTGTTATCTCTAACCTAGTTTGGGTATCCTAGGGTATTGTGTGTATACACACAATATTTATAAACTTTATCATTTACTAACATGTTCATCTCTTGTAGGAATATATTGAGTTTAAATCTCTCTAGGTTCATGCCTTAAAAGGCGTATTGGGAAAGGGGTGGGTAGGCCATTGGTGACTGACAAGATTATTGGTTAATTTTATCATACCTAAACCCATTAAAAATCCCACTTATCTAACTCCCCAAGTAAACACACCCCATTTATCCAATTCCATAATAAATCCACTTCTCAAATAGACCCTAAATAATCAAACACTCATTTTCCCTATTAAATTATCCTAGTTGATCCTATTTTAAAATTTATGGCACACATTATAAAACTAATTCGGCCTAGTCAACCTAGTTCAAGGCCTAACAATAACTATTTCAAAATGGGGTCATGGGAAAACCTTGTTAGCCAAAGTTCTAGAAGGGTTAGGACTTGTCCATTTTTATAAATATAACCTTCACTTCAATCCAATATAGAGTAAAATTCATTTCCACATTATTACAACTTGAAATTATGTTCCATTTCCATTTGAAAGAGTCATTGCTTAGGGTTTATCTTAGAGGGAAGATAGAATTTCTTATGGGAAGTCTTGGATGCAAGTAGAATATTTTATCATGAATATAATTTATATGGTATGATCCTTACACTTTCAAAATAATCTATTTAAAATCACCATTGGCCAAGAGGGAGATTGAAAATCAACAAGCTCGCCCAAATATAAGTATCTCTATTTTTTTCTATTTCATTAGATAAATAGATATTTCACAAAGTAATAGGTTTTGAGTATATAAATACTTGTTTATATTACCTATACACTTAAAATTAGTGTGTATATAGGGTTTTCTAGGCTTTTTATCTTCCACCTTAGGTGATATATGCCTACGTTTTACTACCATGATCCCTTGTTTGTTTTGTTTGTTTTAAACCATCCACCTTTGTATTATAAGTTTTGATAACACTAGATTAGATTTAATTTTATGCACTAACTTTGTGTTATAAGCTAGGGTTATTATAGGATATTATCTACCTAGAGGATTTGTAACCCTCTTTTTTAGTGTTGTGTGATAAGTGCTCCCTTAGCTAGGTTTAGCATATCCAATTTGGTCATGCTCCCGATATATAAAGTATTGCAATAGATTTTAGTTTATTACCTTCTCTGAGCTTGGATTTACTAAGTAAGATAAGTTGTGGATCTATCTTATTTTTTGCATACATTCTAGTGAAATTGATGTGAATCTAATTTTTTATTTTAATTTTTTTCATTTACAATCAACTAGTCATGTTGACTAACCCAGTTTTATTATTTATTTATAGATTATAGATCTAGAGTCGATGAGGTCATGTTGGTTGAACTAGTTTTGTTCTATGTTTGTAAATTTTCATTTTTAGTCAACTAAGTCATGTTGATCGACCTAATATTATTCTCTATTTGTAGATTATGTAGCTATAGTCAACTAGGTCATGTTGGTCAACCTAATTTTGTTTTCTATCTATAGGTTTCCATCTACAATCCACTCGGTTGTGTTGGTCGACCCAGTTCATTTTTTTGAAAATTTTTAGTTTTCATCTCAATAGATTAGATTATGTTAGTTGATCTAATTCATTTTGTACAATTTTTATATTTTAACTTCAAGCAACTAAGTCAACTTTGTTAACCATATTATATTATTAGGTTCCTTCTAATTAGCTTAGTACTTCAAATTTGTCAATTATCTTAGTTCTTTATTTTTATTTTTTAGTAAAATTACTCAATAGATTAGATTTCTATTATGTTATTTCTACTTTTAAACTCTATTAAAATTGTATCACATAGTCAACTAAGTCAACATGATCAAATTGGTTCTATGTCTACTTATCTTTCAAAAAAACTAAATTGACCGAACTGACCTAGTTTGTTTTGCCCTGATTATACAATAGACTATGTCAACTAATGTTGACCTTGTTTTATTCTATTTGCTTAATTATATCAGCCTAGCTAACCTTGTTTTGTGTGTTTAATTTTAGCATAAGGTAATTAATTTTATTTTCATAGTAATTAATCTCACTTTTTCTTTGAAAAGATGTGGTTTCTTGTTTATTTACTCTCATAAATTACAAATTGATTTTTTCCACTTAAGGTTTGCCTTTATTTTCACTTTATCTTGATTTCCATAAAAACTATTAGAATCATAATTATTAGGAGGTAGGGTGAATTAGTATTCAAAACATTTCATTTAATTTCACTTAAGCAATCATGAAACATTCAAATAAACATATAGATCTAGCAAGCATAAACAACTATCCACATAAACATGAAACACAAGAACACATCACATACATGGGAAACCCTCAATGGGAATAAAACCCACTACTATCTACAAATGGAATATAATCACATAAAACAAAAACCAAATTTATTGAAGCACCAAATCCACATAGAGCACCAACCCTAACTAGTCAAGCACCCACTTGACTAGGCTTTAGCAAGCACCCACTTGCAAGAAGGAACAAACCCCCTAGATGAATTAGCACCAACTCAACCACCTAATTTCTTTGATCACCTTAAAAAAACATTTTTTCTCACATAATATATGATTATCACCTTATTTATCTCTTCACACTCTTTAACCCTCTCAAACTGCCTTCTAGGCTCCTTCGCTCAACTAGGTCTCTTCAAGACTGATTAGGTCATATAACCTTGATTTTCATACATATAATTCATGTTATATATTCATGAAAATTTATATACATATATATTATGGTATAAAATACCTAATTATATTATTCAATCTTGTATCTCATCCACTTCCTCTTAGCTTGCTTATATAGGCATAAAACTATCTTGTATATATACCACTCTTTATTCATATACCACTTAGTCAGCCACACACCCTTAAACTCTTAGGTTGGACATATAATAGGTCTTAGGACATATTTTGGACATGAATAAAATTATATATGAGTCCATTTTTATCCATCATGACTCAATTAGGCCTCATTTCTCTTTTAGGTCTCATGGAGACCTAATTACATTAGGTTTATCTCTTAATGCCAAAACTTGATTCTCTTGGGCCCATATGGATTTCTCCAAGACTTTAAAACCATTAAACCACTTTAAAAATTAAATCTTCTGACATCCACCTTGATTTTTTATATAATCATCCTTTATTCATACCTTGAATCCTTCTTTAGGACAATTTGCCCTATTAGGCCTATGTGCCTCAGAAAAACCGTCTTGCAAGAATGAAGCTCAAACATACTTAAGACTCTAAAATATGATAAAATAAGTATATAAATAGATTTTACATGAAATAAATGTCATAATAAAATTAATTATACATTTCCACTCAAAATATAAGGCTTCAATAACACATCTGCAACTCACTCACTTAGAACTACTAGATTACCTCAAAACACAGTCACGGTAACTTAGACCTCCAACACCTGTATAGAAATTTTAAATGAATGTATATGATCCTATGAGATAATTATACCATTATTATATATAAATATCATATTTTTAAAAGTAAAATATTGGTCTTTCATACTAATTTCATGACCTTATATCTCACTATTTTATTTGAACCAGACAGGTCAGCTTTTGAGCAACTTTTTCACCACAAACATGACCTCTAAAGATTATTCCAAGAATTAAAATATATTAAAATTAATTATAAACATCTCCATAAACTTTTTTTCATAATTATATAATGAAAACACATTCTAATTCATCTTTTAACTATTGCTTGGGTTTTTCACTATTCACATTATTAGGCCTGTTAGCGATTGGCTAACTTGGATGACCAGTTTAGCACATTATAAGGGTGGAACCTATCCATAAAAATTAATTTGAATTAATTATGAGTATATATATCCTTATTACATCCATTTTATTTTCGTTACCAATGCAATTTTTTATTTCTACAACAAATTCTTCATAAACAAGCCTGTATTTGCACATTTTCTCTCTCATCTAACTAACCACCACCACCTGGAGCTACTTGGGATATTTGAATACATGATCCAATATGTTTTATATGTATTTGATACAATTATGGGATATTTTTAACAATATATTTCACATCAATTCCTTATTAGGGTTTTAAGGAGGTTTAACGCAGTTTTGGTGTTAATGATTGTTTATAAAGGACTACCCCTTAAATCCAAAACCAATGCCTATAGATATTAGATAGGAACCTTACCCATATATTATTAATATCTTATGTTACCATTTAAAGGTTACATGTTCCAAAAAACATTTTAAATTCCTTCTTGGGTTTGCATACCTTCATTTTGTGCACTCAAGAGACCTTAAAACCATTTTCCATGCCTTTTCTTGCAAACCATGACCTTATACTTCATGATCACTCTTTAAATAACATTAATTACCTATATAAATGATCTCCTTCACACATTAACCTTTAAATATGATTCTCATGCCTCATTAGGCCAAGTAGGGTCTAGGAGTGGTCTAGGTACAGACTTGGTCTAAAGGTCCTACCCCTATAGGATCACCCTAAGACTCTCATGAGCACTCCAATGCCTCACATACATGATCAAATAGTGTCATAAATCCTTCACATTCATGTTTTCATTAATTTTCATGCACATACCTCTTCATGTCATGACTAGGCTCATGACTAGGCTTCTTAAACAACTGGACATCAATGACATGTACATTCATCCAATCATGATACATTGGTTACCTTTAAATTATATATTACCTAAAAATTATCCCTTTCCTTAAAATTATCTTGTCATATGGATCACCTTGAAAATCTTCATGTCATGACATAAATGACTTGTATAGACCTCTTCATATACTATGCTTCTTATGTAGACATTAGTTGTCTTACACTCTTCCATAATCATACTCTTATCTCTCATGGAAAAAATCATTTCTCTCATGAATTACCTTACACATGATAACTCTCATGACCACATTATTCTCAATGAACCTTGTCCAAATAGGCCTTTGACATCAATCACAATTATGATTGTACATGATGCACCCTTTTGACATCAATGACAACAAAAAGCCAATAAACTCCCCCTTTGTCATTGATGGAAAATACAATGATGGTAACATACTACAAAAATTAAGTCACTTAAAAATGGTACTTTTTCCATCTACTTATTCTCCCTCTTTTGACATTAATTAAAAAGGGGTTTCTACAAACTGCCATATGATCCTTGGACCTGAATCTCAATAAAAAACCTAGAGAAATGTTGATAAAAAATCACCTTAGGTGCATACCAATTATTGTAGACAACTTTGAGAACATTTGAGCTATACCTCAATAAACTATGCTTTTTATCACTTTACTTCACAACACGGATCTACAGATCTCCCCCTAACTCCATGCAAACCTTCTTCAAATGAATTCAGATATGCAGGAACACTCACCTTGTCCTTGATATTTTCTATATACCTTTTTTGGCATAGACCATTACTTATCTACTCTTGAAGCTAATTAATCATCTGATTAGCTCCCCCTTTGTCCTCATAGCTTGTGTTCATCATATGGGTCATCAAGACTCATAAAACTTTCTTAACATCCTTTAAACATCTCTCATATACCAATCAAATACATAGGTTTTCATCACACTTCCAGCTCTACCAACAACATTCAACTTGTCTCTATGGCCTAATTGGTCTTGCATACCAATCCATATTCCATGTTTCTTTAGACACAATCATGTGCTCAGACTTGCATTCCATACCATGAATCCTCATGAACTGATCTCTAGAATCAATACCAAAACTCCTTTCCCCTTGTTATATGCATACATGCTATAAATAAAACAACTCATACCTTACAACATAGATAACCTCGAATCCTCTCAATATGAGTCCTTTGACATCAACCTCATGCTTCTATAGATATAAGAGTGTCTCCATGAGGCCTAATAGAGTCACCCCTTTCTATAGGGCTATCAAAACTCCATGAACATGGGAGATTCCTAGATCTCCAAATCACTTTGCTCATCTATCTTGTAATCATGAGATTGATAGTCCCTCCTTAGAATCCACTTAGGCTTGACTAAAGCATTTAATTCATCCACCTTGTCATCGTTCTTCTTTTTAACTACCTTATCAATACATGTAGATAACAAGTGTTCTTGACATTCCTTCACTTTTGATATTTTCTTTATCTTAGCAAATAATCCATTCTTGGGCTTAATATGATTAGTCTTGACTTTCTTTGGCTTCCATACCAATGTTTGACCCTTCTCAAGCACTTTAGGAGCTCCATATACCTTGTTAAGTCATGAGGGCCTTCTAACTCTATTAGGACATAATCTTGCAATATGTCCCATGTTATGACAACTATATTAAACAACATTTTTGTAATTACCTCTTGATTAATCACTCCTCCCATGTTCCCATGATAACTCATTCCTTGAGATCGTTTTACAATCACTTGCTCTATGACCAAAATTATGACAAGAAAATCAATAACCATTGAAATAATTGGAATACCTCATTGCATTTGGCTTCTTGATTGGTCTCTTCATGTTGAATTTCATGTTGTTATTCTTGACTTTTTGATGATCACTATGAGTCTCAAATTTGAGAGTTTCTACATCGGTCTTTGAGGTCTGACTCTTCTTATTCTCTTTTTGGTCTTCTTTGAACCCAAGACCTATCTTGTCATGTAGAGACCTTTGACTACTCAAAATATCACCAAAAACTTTAGTAGTCTTCTCAAATCTCTGATGTGTCTTCAACTTGATTGATGTTTGATCTAATTTTGCCTTCAAGGACTTCATTTCTATTCCAAAATTGATGCATTCTTCCTCCTTGGTCTTAAGATTTGTAGTGACAATTTCAATCTCAATTTCTAACTATTTGATGATCTCCTCATGTTAATTTGGTGTTTATGCTTTGTCTCTCTTCAAAGATAATGATTTGATCCTCATAAATCTTAACCAATGATCTTAGTTTTTTATTCTTCCTTCTTTAGAACATTAAATCCTCTAGAGAACTCACCAATTCTACCTCAAGGTTCACTTTAGATTCTTTTTCATCTGATTCTTTATCATCCATAAGGCCTTCCCCTTTTGAGAAACCCTCATTGTCTATTTCTATAGTCATGAATAAGGTTTCATTTTTATCAGTATAATTACAATCATCATCACTATCAAATGTACTAGTGTCACTTAAATCAGATGAGCTACTGTCTTCTTTGGTATAGAAACTTCTCTTGTTATTGAATGACCATTTCTTGTCTCCATAATTTTTGAAATATTTATTGCTTTTGTCAGGCTTATAGACCTTCTTATCATCACCATGATGTTTATCATGATCAATATTATCCTTATTAATATATTTAGAGGCAAAATGACCAATCTTACCATAGTTAAAGCATTTGAATGACAACTTACCCTTATACTTACCTAAACCTCTCCCTAGTTTTCTAAAAAACATGGCTTCTATCTTATCATCATTAATGTCTATATCATCATCCTTGGCATTATTACTTTGTGAATTTTTCTCAACTTTGAATGCATCTTCCTTTTTATAAGGTCTTCCATCACTTGTTTTGATTTCATAGGCAATCAATATGCCCTGAACCCCATCCATCCATAGTAGGTTAAGGTCTTTGATATCCTCCATAGGAGACACTTTTGAATCAAACTTAGAAGTTAGGGATATTAGTACCTTTTTTACTACTATTGATTGTTTTTACTTCTCTTATAGACCTTTTATGACATTTTCCATTTCATCTCCTCTTAATAGATAAGATGCAATGTTTTCATCCTCCTTAATTCTTAGGCTTTCAAATTTACATTAGTAAGTTTGAAACTTTGCCAAATTCACTTTAGTGTCTCCTTCATAAATGGTTTGAAACTTTTCCCAAATCCCTTTGGCTATATAAAAATTCATGACCTTTACAAATTCTACCTCTAAAAGACCACATATAATGGCATTCATTGCCTTAGAGTTATTCTCATTTACCTTCTTAACTATTGCATCAGTTGGTGGTGTAAAAAGTGGAGTGAAACCATAAACAATAGATTAACATATGTCATAACCTAAGAACATTAGATAATTCTTAATTTTGATGCTCCAAAATGCATAGTTAGTCCTATTGAATAGAGGAGCCTTATTGGTTGAAAAACCTCTTTGTGCTTGTTGACTAGACATGTTTGTGCTTCAAGAATCTTCTTTAAGATGTTACGCCTACTTCAAAGGACCAAGATCTAATACCAACTACTAGAATCATAATGATTAATAGGGGTTTGAATTATTATTCAAAATATTTCATTAAATTACACTTAATAAATCATGAACCATTCAAACAAACATATAGACCTAGCAAACATAAGCAACTATCCACATAAGCATGAAACACAAGAACACATCACATATATGGGAAACCCATAAAGGGAATAAAACCCATTAATATATATAAATGGAATAAATTAATATAATAAAAAAACTAAATTTAGTGAATCATCAACTCCACATGGAGCACCAACCCCAACTAGCCAAGCACCCACATGATTAGCCTTTAGAAAGCACCCACTTGCAAGGAGGCACTAACCCCCTACATTACTCAAAACAAAATTAGCCACCAGATTGATTTTATCACCTTAATAACTCATTTTTTCTCACATAATAGATTATGATCATCTTATTTATCTCTTCACACTCTTTAACCCTCTCAACCTACCTTCTAGGTTTCTTCACTCAACTAGGTCTCTTCAAGACTGATTAGGTCATATAACCTTGATTTTCATGTACAAAACTCATATATCTTTATGATAGTTTAAATGCACCCTTATAATTTCATACAAGACCTCCTTATGTCATTCAATCTTCTATCTTGTTTGTTTCCTCATAGCTTTCTTAAATAGGCCTAAAACTACCTTGTGTGTGTGTGTGTGTGTGTGTATATATATATATATATATACCATTCTTTATTCAAATACCACGAAGTCAGCCACACACCCTTAAACTATTATTCAAGCCATATAATAGGTATTAAAACATCTTTTGGACATGAATAAAATGATATTTTAGTCCCTTTTGGTCTGTCATGACTCAATTAGGCCTCATTTCTCTTTTAGGTCTCATGGAAACCTAATTGCATTAGGTCTATCTCTTAATGCCAAAACTTGATTCTCTTGGGCCTAGATGATTTTCTCCAATACTTGAAAATAATTCAACAACTTATTCAAGGAACTCTTTTTACCTCCTCCATGTTTTTTCTATATCTACATCCTTCGTTCATACCTTTAAACCTTCTTTAGGATAAATTGCCCTATTAGGCATGTGTGCCTCAGAAAAACTATCTTATAAGAATGAAGTTAAAACATACTTAAGACACTAAAATATGATAAAATAAGTATATATAAATAGTATAAATTACCTTAATGTCATCATAAAATTCATTAGACACTTCCACTTAAAAGATAAAGCTTTAAGAATACTTGTGTAACTCACTCACTTAGAAATCCCAGATTACCTCAAAACATAGTCATGGTGACTCAAACCTACAACACCTATATATACATTTTAAATGGCTTATGATGCATGTATATTATCATATTAGATAATTAGACAATTATTAGATATAAATATCATATGGTCAAATGGAAAATATATGTCTTGTAGACCAATCTCATGACCTTATATCTCATTATCTTATCTGAACCAAATAGGTCAACTTAAGAGCAAAATTTTCACCATATACATTGCCTCAATATCTTATTCCAAACATGAACATATATTAAAATTCTTGAAAAACATCTCCATGCACTTGGTTACATAATTATATCATGAAAACACATTCTAAATCATCTTCTCACTATTGCATGGGTTTTTCACTATTCACACCATTAGGCCTGTTAATATGTGATATCCCCTTCAAATAGGGAATATAGAAATACAATAGTTCTGAACAAGGATACACTTTTTGCCAAAATAATTTTAAATATGAATAAATAAATCACTATATAATCTCTCAATAGCAAATCAAAGATCTTATCACTTGTTTTTCTAGATGATTACACAATTGAGTCTCTGTCATACAAATAAAATACGTGAAATATTTTGTCTTGAAACCCTAGGCTTTTGCAAATTTGGAAATTGACCCTGAATCTAGAAATTATGTCTCAGCCTGCTGTGTCGAACACACAGTCACCGGCATCGATCGATATGCTACCGGCGTCGGTCACTGTAGGTCCTTCTCTATCGAGGTCAATCTTTAGTCGGCCGATGTCGGTCACTGGGGATCTCTGTCTATCGAGGTCGGTGTCTGCGTGGATTTGTGCAGACCTGTACAGACTTCGTACGGCCACCAATTAAGCACAACCTACCTGTTTTCAACGCTTGATCTAAAAATATGTCTCTAATATAGAAGATCTCTATCTGTATAATTTATTGAATCAAAACCTAAATAAAGAAATACCTGAAGTACTATGATAACTTTTGTGTGAAGTTATCTCTCAAATTTGTACCTCTATGATAACTTCTGTATGAAGTTATCTCTCAATTTGGCAATAAATCAGCTGATATTTCATAGCCTCTAAATCACACACAATGAAGAGTTGACATTCTCCACTGCAATGGAATCTTGGAACCCTTGGCTCAGTCTTCATAGAAGAATTCTTCAAAATCAATAATCAAATAATCAATGGCTAATACAAACTCTCTCCCATGAGAACCCCTTATACCCTCTAAAGGTGTGCTTGCTAAAATTAGATTTCCTCAATTTAGAACTTGGGGTTCTTAAATTAGAATTCCTCAAATTAGAACTTGGGCTTTTTAAATTAGAATTAGGATCTTAAAATTAGACCAATTCTTAAATTAGAATTAGGGTCTTAAAATTAGACCAAATAATTAATAATTAATTAATATCTAATTTAAAATTAGACCAAATAATTAATATTTGATTAAATCAATCAGATATTAATATCTCCCTCAATATATGTCTGATCCTCAAACCGACTGAAGCTGGTGAATCAGGGAGTGATTCTACACATCACCATACTAAAATAAGGGTGCTTTGCTATGTGTCAAATATCCCTAAAAAGTAGGAGCTCAAGCAAATGTGTCTAAAAGATCCTGAATGAAAACCAACTATAGGAATTCTGCTAATTGAAGCCAAGCCAAGCTCCATCATGACCCTCTATCCATCCTATCAGCCTACGAAGGTCACATAATAGGCTAATCATCAAGTCTGTCAATGTCCACAAAAAAGGGGACATGACAATCTGCCCCTCCAAAAATTGCTTGTCCCCAAGCAATCTCAGAATAATGAACCACTCGATCCACCTGGATCCCAAATGTAGTTACACTTTGCACTACTGTAAATCAATGCAAGTATCATATAATGTCAGTAGGAACCCCCAAACTCTGCTACTGGCTCACCATCACTGAACTGGGAATCAACAGATGGCTCCAATCTCTGACTCCAAGTGGCTGTAGGCTGGATAGGACCCTGTGCAATCTGCTCAACAAACCCCACCTCAAAATCCCTGTGAGGTAGCATAGTAGAAAGGATCAATATAATCTCCCCACCTAATTTGCTAATCGCACTAGTACCTCAGATGAGAACACCTTTCGTCGCCTTATGCGTAGTCCAAATGAACACCTGCACTATCCAGCAAATACTCCATGAATGACTTAGTGTAGTAAAAATTATATGTGGAAGCATCAACATACTCCCCTACACACCACAACTGATCCCTCTGTAAAGGTGGCACAACCAACTGTACCACATTGTCATCTGTGTGAGATGAATCAATCTAGAGACTCGACTCCACTGGCATTCCAAACTCATCGAGATCAAGTACTCCCAAATCCTACACATGTGTGTCAACCTCAATAACATGTTCCTCAACAACAACTATAGGAATGTACTCACCACCAACCACCTCAATATATGAATGATCTGGGTCTAGAGCTAGTGAAGACCTCAAATGCTCTAGCTCCATGGTCACCTTAGCCAAATGAAACTGTGACTCCTCATAATCCAACTGCGTACTCTCAAGAATCTCAGAAGTCACCTTGAGCTACTGAGTAAGCTCACTCACCCTATCTTCCTTGACCAATAATGCATCATAAGCTGTGCTGCCCCACTCCATAAGATAATCTTTGTCGGCTACCAACTGCATATAATCTTATCTCAGATTCTAGATAGCCTCCCATAAAGAGTGGATCTCTATCAAGGACAAATAACTGCTTCCCTGCTCAATGCTAATAGGAAAACCCCATCCATAAACTACTAACGACTAATGAGCATCATCAAAATGCTTGCAAGTGGTAACAATGTCTCGCTCACTAACTCTCAACTGACTAGACACATGATGGCGCTGGCTAGATTGTCTCCTACAATCCTCCACTGATGCATGGCCCAAAAGAGTAGACTCAGAATCACTGACCTCTATAATACTACCATCCATACTCTATGAATCAACTCCATAGCTCATATCAACATCTAGAGTATCAACAATTGTAGCATCACTATCTAACTCCTCCATACCGAAAAAAACTGTTGAGGAAATTGAATCCTCAAAACTGTCCACTGCATCCTCCTGAGTGTCATCTATAATAATCAGATCCTAGGACTCTTCTACAATCACTGCCATAGCTGAGAGATCATCACCCCTCAGTGCACTAACATCTGAGCACACCTCTACACTCTAAGTGCAAGTATCATACTCATCCTCATCTTCACTAACTCCTATCTCATAATAATCATAATAATCATGGGACATGCTGCTCTCTTGTCTAGGTGATCTGTAGTGCTCTCTCCTCAGCTTAACAAAGTGATCATAAGATAACCTCCCCTGAGCTTGTGGAGTTAATAACTCCCACTCATCCTTCGCTGTCATATACCGTGTGGATTTGTCTTTGGATGTAGGATATGAAAGAGATTCATTTAACCTCTTCAAACTTAGTTTCAACTTCTTCATCTCATAGTCCCACTGTCTCTGAGTACTTGAAGACATCATGGATACTTCACTGATTCAATCTACCCAAACTACCCAATAGGATGGCAAGACATAGCTCTGATGTGCCCAACAGGATGGCAGGAATTTGGCTCTGATACCACTGTGATATCCCCTTCAAACAGGGAATATAGAAATACAATAGTTCTGAATAAGGATACACTTTTTGCCAAAATAATTTCAAATATGAATAAATAAATCACTATATAATCTCTCAATAGTAAATCAAAGATCTTATCACTTGTTCTTCTAGATGATTACACAATTGATTCTATATCATACAAATAAAATACGTGAAATATTCTATCTTGAAACCCTGGGCTTTTGCAAATCTAGAAATTGACCCTGAATTTAGAAATTATGTCTCGGCCTGCTGTGTCGAACACACAGTCACTGGCGTCAGCCGATATGCTACCGACGTTGGTCACTATAGGTCCTTCTCTGCCGACGTCAGTCTTCAGTCAGCCGATGTCGATCACTGGGGATCTCTGTCTGCCGAGGTCAGTGTCTGCGTGGATTTGTATGGACCTGTACAGACTTCGTATGGCTGCCAATTAAGCACAACCTGCCTATTTTCAACCCTTGATCTAAAAATATATGTCTCTAATATAGAAGATCTCTATCTGTATAATTTATTGAATCAAAACCTAAATAAATAAATACCTAAAATACTATGATAACTTATGTGTGAAGTTATCTCTCAAATCTGTACCGCTGTGATAACTTTTGTATGAAGCTATCTCTCAATTTGGCAATAAATCAGCTGATATTTCATAGCCTCTAAATCACACACAATGAAGAGTTGACGTTCTTCACTGTAATGGAATCCTGGAACCCTTAGCTCAGTCTTCACAGAAGAATTCTTCAAAATCAATAATCAAATAATCAATGGCTAATACAAACTCTCTCCCATGAGAACCCCTTATACTCTCCAAAGGTGTGCTTGCTAAAATTAGATTTCCTCAAATTAGAACTTGGGGTTCTTAAATTATAATTCCTCAAATTAGAACTTGGGCTTCTTAAATTAGAATTAGGATCTTAAAATTAGACCAATTCTTAAATTAGAATTAGGGTCTTAAAATTAGACCAAATAATTAATAATTAATTAATATCTAATTTAAAATTAGACCAAATAATTAATATTTGATTAAATCAATCAAATATTAATATCTCCCTCAATATATGTCCGATCCTCAAACCAACTGAAGCTGGTGAATCAGGGAGTGATTCTGCACATCACCATACTAAAATAAGGGTGCTCCGCTGCATGTCAAATATCCCTAAAAAGTAGGAGCTCAAGCAAATGTGTCCAAAAGATCCTGAATGAAAGCCAACTATAGGAATTCTACTAATCGAAGCCAAGCCAAGCTCCATCATGACCCTCTATCCATCTTATCAGCCTACGAAGGTCGCATAATAGGCTAATCATTAAGTCTGTCAATGTCCACAAAAAAGGGGACATGACATAATAACTGGCTAACTTGGATGATCAGTTTTAACACATTATAAGGGTGTAAACTATACATAAACCTTAATTTTAATGAATTATGATTCTCTATATCCTTATTCCATCCATTTAATTTTCTTGACCAATGTAACTTTTGACTATTATAGCAAATTCTTCATAAAAAAGCCTATATCTGCACATTTTCTCTCTCATCTAACTAACCACCACCACCTAGAGGTACCTGGGAGAGTTTAAAACATCATTAAATAGTTTTTATATTAATTTTATACCATTTGTTATGTTTTTAACAATATATTTCACATCATATCCTTATTAGGGTTTTAGGGAGGTTTTAACACAGGTTTTGGTGTTAACAATTATTCATAAAAGACCACCCCTTAAATCCAAAACCAATGCCTATATATATTATATAGGACCCTTGCCCATATATCCTTAATAACTTATGTTCCCATGTAGAGGTTACACTTGCCAAAGAACACCTGAAATTCCTTCTCGGGTTTGCATACCTTCATTTTGTGCACTTGAGAGACCTCAAAACCATTTTTCATGCCTTTTCTTGAAAACCATGACCTCATAATTCATGATCACTCTTGAAAAAACATTAATTACCTATATCCATTCTCTCATTCACACATTCACATTTAAATCTAATCCTCATGCCTCATTAGGCCAGGTAGGGTCTAGGAATGGTCTAGGTGTAGACTTGGTTTGAAGGTCCTACCCCTGTAGGCTCACCCTAAGACTCTAATGAGTGCTCCAATGCCTCACATACATGCTTAAATAGTGAAATAAATCCTTCACATTCCTATTTTCATTTATTTTCATGCACATACCTATTCATGTCATGACTAAGCTTATTATGCAACTTGATATGAATGACATGTACCTTCATGCAACTATAATACATTAGTTTCCTTAAAATTATCTCTTGCCTTTAAATTCTTGCTTACCTTAAAATTCTCTCTTTTCACATGGCTCACCCTAGAACTCTTCATGTCATGACATAAATGACTTGTATAGACCTCTTCATACACTATACTTCTTATATAGACATTAGTTATCTTCAAACACTCTTCCATGACCATACTCTTCTCTCTCATATCAACACTCATTTCTCTCATGAATTAAATTACACATGATAACTCTCATGACCACACTCTTCTCAATGCACCTTGTCCAAATAAACCTTTGACATAAATGACCATTATGCCTTTACATGATGTACCCGTTTGACATCAGTGACAACAACATGCAAATATAAACTATGTAGTGGTAGTTTTAAAACTATTTAACTACCATCATAAAGGGATACGTAATATTATTTTTATAGTCCTTGTCCATCATTTATATATATCATGGTAGGATTAGTTTCCCTCAATACTCATAGCCATGGTACAAAACTAAACATAGTCTTTAGTTTTCACATACCTCTTGATATTTAGGAAACACTTAAGATTTCCATCTATATTAAACCTTAGGAATCCAACCATCCATTTGATATTATGGTGCATCAATTATAAGTTAGTGTCGAGAAGTTACTTCAATCTTACCCTTGTAAATGAGTTTAGTGGGATATGTTTAAGGTCTAAATCCTCTATAGTCAGTATTTTGAAACATTGGACCATCACTATCCAACAAATAAACAAGTATCTTTGGGAGCCTATAAATCAATTAGATCCTCATAGAGCATTTTCCTAATATTATTTTTAAATAGCTAGCTATTTAGTTGTATGCTTTGTTTTATGCTTATTGTTTACTTCTCTCTTTAGTACTATAGACTGTGTCAACCAACATCGACATAGTTCTATGCTATGTGATTCAACTAGATCAACCAACATTGACCTAGTTGATTATGTTTGAATAGACTAAGCTGACTAGGCTTGACTCAATGTTTTATATTATGCTTATTTGTCTCTATTTTCAAACTACATTTTTTAGTTTACAATGTTTTTTTCCATATCCAATTAAGTCACTAGGTCAATCCTATAGGTTTTTAGACTACTTTTTTCCCTAGATATACAACTAAGTCAACTAGGTTTACCCATTAGATTTCTAGAATATTATTTTTCCTTGTCTATCTAACTCAATTAGCTAGCTCAACTCAATAGATTTCTAGACTAATGTTCTTCTCTTTTTGTCTAACTAAGTTGACTAGCTCGGCCCAATAGGTTTTTAGACTATTTTTTTATCGTCTATCCAACTAAATTGACTAGATCAACCCAGTAGGTTTTTAGAATACTATATTTAACCTATCTATCTAGCTAAGTCGACTAACTTAACCTAGTAGGTTTTCAGACTACTATTTTTACCTAGTCCAACTCAATCAAAAAACTTGACTCAATAGGTTTCTAGACTATTATTTTTCCTTGTCTATCCAACTAAGTCAACCAACTCAACCCA
The DNA here is from genome assembly GCA_037957365.1 of Torreya grandis. Taxonomy (NCBI): domain Eukaryota; kingdom Viridiplantae; phylum Streptophyta; class Pinopsida; order Cupressales; family Taxaceae; genus Torreya; species Torreya grandis. Next base: position 2,624,625 of record JARHVA010002335.1, read on the forward strand.
GTAGGTTTCCATATTTTTATTTTTAACATATCTATCAAACTAAGTTGATCAATTCAATCATATATCTTTTTATATTTCTATTTCTACCTTCATGTGTGACTAGGTTGACCTAATTCATTTTTAGTTTCCTATATTTTAAACTAAGTCAACCCTGGTAGACCTAGTTCAATATGTGGTTGACACATTTTATTCTATTAGTCTTCTTTTCATCAACCTCCTTAGTTCTAGTCATACCTTCACATTTCACCATGTAGTACATTTTTTATGAGGCTAAACTAAAAAATCAAAATGATATGATAAAATGCACTAACCACCATAAACATCCTCATTCTTGTCTTCCTTATACTTCCATATAAAATCTAGAAGTAATGTTCATGTGGCCACTAGAACTAAAAACTATAGATCACCTCCTTCTAAAATTCTAAATCCACTTAATCATCCTCCATGCATGCTTATTTTTTAGGATGAGATTAATCTTGAATACACTACTGAAATGATCCTTTTCATTAATGAAAACCCTAGAAATTAGGGTAAGGATCCCATAATAATCTATAATCTCATATGAAACCTCACCTTGAGTGTCCCCCTTCATCCAAACATAGATTTTATAAAAGTCTTAGGGCAAGTCACCTTATGAATTCTTCTATGTATTTATCTTCTTCCATGCCTTCAACTTCCTCTACTACTTTTTCATTTACCTTGCCTAGTATATCGACAACTATGGAATGTCTTTAATATAGTGGCCTACTCAAAGTGCCCATGTTAATACTCAAGTAAACTTTACCAGTAGTGCATTTCAAGCCACTTTTACTATTCAAACTATTAACCCTAATAAAATTCTATTATAACACATGAATAAAATGGCTACTTTTAAAACTAATAATGAAAATCAGATGATGCAAATGCAAAACCAAATTTTTCAATTACAAAATCATCCTCAACCCACTCAATAGGGAGTGAAAAATCCTAATGTCTCCCCACCCCCCTTTAGTGATGCACAAGGTAACCTTATACCTCAACCCCCACTTCTTAACAAGGCTATAAAACACTTATAAAATAAACTCTTATTTCCTCAAATTTAAAATATTGACATAGGTGGTATTATTCCAACTATCACTTATAATAGATCTATTGATCCTACATTGCATTTGAAAGATTTCATAACGTGTATAAAGATTGGATGAAACTGAATACCTTTGCCACCACCAAGCTCTTAGCTAAAATATTTCTAGGTGATGCTTTCAATTGGTATAATCAAGTCAAGTATCAGACTATATCTATTTTAGAAGACTTAGTTAATGCATTTGTAAAGGAACTCCAAACTAAAGATCTTCCTAAAAATAATTTAGCTCACTTTATCAACTGTAAACAATTAAAATCCAAAAGAGCCTAAGTATTCATTAAGATATGGAATGCCTTATCCAATAAATCCAAATATAACATGTCAGAAGAAAATCTCTTCCACTTGTTCACTAATGATCTCTCTCTAAAATATTTCGAAGAAGCCATAGACCAAACCAAATGTCAAGATTTTATCATAAGACAACTTGAGCCTTCCCACCCTCCAGCTGGAACTCGAATGCTTATGAAACGTAAAAAATGACATGCTACCAACAATGGTGTTATGAATACCTATGATTCCATACACATTATTCATGTTATAATCCCAAATGGTTCCAACGATACTACCATTTCACAATCACTTTCAACTAGTCCTTTTTAATAACCTAGTTCTACATCTTCCCATGTTAATAATGTAGATTATCAAAAACCAATTTACATGTAGAAAATTCAAAAGCATCTTCCTAGGCCTTCACCATGAGATCTTAACCCTACTTGCCAACCAAGCATTTGTATGATCCACACAAGTTTTGTTGGTATCATGCAAGTTGGGTTCATTCTCATGGGACTTGCCACCAACTTAGAAACTTTACTATTGAATATATTCTTGGCCCTAATTTTGATCATAAAACCTTAATTTATGAGTGCCAAAAAGTTTATGAAATGATAAAAGGCTCATGAAACCAAAACTAAGCATGATTACCTTAATCAATATAATGTTCATTTCTCTATTTATAATGATCCTCTTTGTATTCATCAATTAGGTACTACTCAACCTCTCACTTATAACATTTTTTAAACTTTTGTCGATCCTAATTCTCTCCTTAATGATGAGAATATTGTCAATATGAACAATATGAGGATAGTAGTATCTTACATTTATCCTTGTCCACATTACAACTTTAATAATTTCCCAACTTTTCATATTATTTAAGACACTTATCCATCAAAATTTATAGAACTTGAGCATACGGTAATGACTCCAACAAATCTAACAACACAAGTTACTTCTTCATCAACTATCCCACATTTATCTAATCAAATGATGCATTTGGATACTCATTATATTTCCATTGAAACAACTTCTACTTATCAAAAATCATCAACTTCTCTTACCTCCAAATTACTTAACTCAAAAACCACAAATCAATCTACTTCTATGATTTCTTCACCCTAAATAACATCTAAATATTCAAAAGAATCAAACACTAGCTTAATTATGACACCAATGGCATTATCCAATTCAACTCAATCAGAATCACTTGGTAAAACCACATAAGTTAAATCCTAATCAAGTACTCCTTATTAAAATCAATTTAAATGCACTTTCTCTCCCCATTCAACAAACTTGCTTCAACATTATGCACCTTTATCTAATACAATTCTAACTAGATATGATGAATGAGATCTTATCATGAAACTATCTTATCTACCATATCAAATTCCTTTTCTATAACTCATGAGGATAGGAAGCAACTCTTATTTGAAATTAACATCCATCGACCTCCACCTATGGGGCAAGGAGTGATTTTATATGGATATGAAGATAGTGTTCTTCAAAAATGTGAGGAAATGTCTAAACACATTAATAAAACTATAAATATTTATCTCTCACTCAAATTTCCTATGACTTTAATGATTCCTAACAAACTACTATTGCATACGGATGATCCTTAATTATTTATTAGTATCCAAGTTGGTGATATCTAAGTCAATCATATAATGATTGATGAAGGTTCTAGAACTTGATTCCCTTAACTTTATTAAAACACTTGGATATTTTGAATGTAATATTAAATCTACCCAAAACACATGTTAAGGATATGATCAAAGATAAATGCCTCCTCTAGGTTGTGTTTGGCTTCCTATCCTAGTTCCTCTTGTAACCATTTGTATCAAGGTCTTCATCTTTAATTTCACATTATCATATAATAGTTTACTTAGTTGACCTTGGACACACCGCATGAGATCTATAGCCTTGTCAACATGCCAATATTTAAAATTTCATCATAATGGTGTTATCTATAATATTCAAAGAGACACAATCCCTTGCCATTTTGAATAATTATAGGAATGTGGTGTTTTCAAAATACCCTCCCTTTAACCTTTACTTAATGTTCCTTTTCATGAATCTCAATGATTTAATTATCTTGTTAACTATAATAGAGGTTATAATGGCCAACCTAAAATTATGGGAAATATATTTCCTAAATTATTATATTATGATGATGATGAACCAAATGAGATCAGTTTGAAAACAAAAACTTATTTTCTCCCTTCACACATAACTACTCAACTACCCCCTTCTCTATGACCTTGGTCTCGTAAAAAACCATCAAATGAGATTCTTACTACCATAATAACAACTAAACAATCCATTCATCATGATTATCAACCAATAAAATCATCAATGCTTACACTATTTATCTTCACACTCTTGATTAAGATGATGGGTATTCATTAGATTACCCCTTTTTAGCTAGATTTTCTTAAGCTAAAGATCTAGAATTAATTATATATTGTTATTATTTACAATATTCTTTACATTTACATAATATAAATCCTTATCCTTCTAATACACCTGACATTATCTCTTCTTCACTTGATGTTCACATGTCTGAAAAGGAGAATGCACACACTACTTTTCATTTAGTCACTATTGATCTTCTTCAGATTATGCTCCTTGATCATGCTATGATGAGACCATATTGGTTTACTAGGATTTCTAATCTTTTAATCTTGCTCCCTCCTAATATGTCAACCACATTACACCAACCTACATTGATATCTTCTACCATAGCTCTTGATCCTATTTTAATTAATACTACTAGTAGTGATGTCATATAACCTTTGCCTAAGCTTGATCCCTTACCTACATGATGGGAAGATGATCCATATTATGAATTTCATAAGATTATTGGTCATTGGGCTAAGAATTATTGTGCACATTAGAGGTTCTTATCACAATAGCATGTAGTAGGATCTACCTCTACTACAAATAATATACCTCCATAGTATACTACTCATAGACACACTTGTTATTTTCATGGCATGAACACATATTCCTTTGTTCATTGCCAACAACTTCAAAAATACATTGACACATTTCATCCAAAAAAGACATAGTCTACTAATACAAACCTACCTCCTCCTAAGATACTTCCAAAGTATAGTCTTAAACATGAGGATATTTGGTGTCTTTGACATTGATTTGCTATACATCATAGATACAAGTGTAGATTATTACAAAAACACTTTCATGATATCCTATGGCCTACACCATCACCTTCTCATTAGTGTACCTAGGATCATTAATGAGTAAGGGATCATCCGTCCTCGCACCCTTCATCATCCTAAAGATCTAATGCTTTTAGTCACATGGTAACACCAGTTCCTTGCATTAATTATCCCTCATAAGATATGCCACATTCTTAATGTTATTCTTCTAGCATACCTAAAATATCAATACAGATAATGCATCAAGATGTCCTCACATGACTTTCAGTGAAGATAGATGAGACTATGGTTAGGGTTATATTTTAGTTAAAAAATGATTTATCTAATGTTATTGATGATGTATGTCATGATATCTATTAGTATATTTAAGCACATTATTTTTATATGGCATATTATGCCTCATATTTGCACCTGAATGGTTTTTGATATTCATACTTCTTTACAACAATTGTGATGAATTGCTTATCCTTTGTTATTATAGATCTCTTTCTCTATATTTATAATTTTAAATTTACATTCATTATTCTTGATTTACAAATCTCATTTTTATACATATTCCATTTTGGATCTTTTAGTACATTTTATTATATATTTTGAAAACACTTATATTCCCCCTATTTTGGGATGATGTTTCCTTACATTTGTGCTTATGTTGGTTCATTTGTTGAATAGTAAGATTATTTATGTGACATGGTTGTTAGACCACACCCAATAATATTTTATTTACCTTGTGATCAACTAAAAATCATACTTATCATTATACCATATATTACATAAATGGATCTATTATGATTCTTATTTATCCCATATCATACTCTCAATTTAAACACACATAAGGTTAGTCTTGAGATTGCACACTTACTTATGGGTAAGTTTAAGAACTTTTTAGATGACATAGGCTTTAAGTACTTCTCTATTGTAATCAATGTGTAAGATTTCTTATGTTTGTCAATTATATCACTCATGATTGGTTTTTTCAAATCTGTATGGAGGAGGAACAAAAAATCCATAAAAAATTAAAAGCCAATTCATTAAAATAGAAGGCAATGATCAAAGGAAATTATCAAATTCAAAAGGCAAAATCAAACTAAAATATGTGATTCTTCTTTGGCACATATCATATTCTAGTTGAATCTCAAACTCCATAGTTGGCCTCATAATAGAGATGAGGTCCATTGGGGTGTATTAAGATAATAGACTAGGATAGGAGATCTCATTAAATTATTTAGAGATACCTACTTTCTCATGAAAATACCCAGTCTTCATAATAGATTAATGACTCTATAAGGGGTCCTAAGTAATGGAACATGTTGTGGTAAGGTAGGCCCATTTGAATTTTTCATGTATAAATAACCTTCATGGAATGATCTATGTAATTCATTTGTTGAGCCCAAGTTTTGCATCTACTTATTAGAGTATCTTAGGTCTTTGTTATTCAAATAGTTCTTAACACTAACACATTTGCTTAAAGTATATCTCATTTCTACCAAGGGTTGATACAACACCTACGTAATGCTTTTAATTCCATATATTCATCATCATATCCCTAATATTCCCTTTTATGAGTATCATTTAATAGCTTATCACACCTCATTGGTTCTCCTTTTGTGAGTTGCAATGTAAGACCTTTGATAGGACTAGGCCTTCTTCACAAAATGTCCTTATTTATTTTTAAAACACCCTAATTTTTACCACTCTAGTTTTCATTTTGTGAGTTTCACTAGAAGACCTTAGATAGGATAGACATTCCTCACAAAATTCCCTTAACTCCTATAACAACTATGTGTCATGTCTTGCTATAAATAGCCATACTCTTTTACATTACAGATTTGCACAATCCCTAAATATAGTATTTCATCTTTATCTTATTTTTATTCCATTTTGAATATCTTTTTTTGTACTCTTACATTTAATATTTATTTCATTTTCATATCTTTGTTTGTGTTCTTGCATGGATATTTCTTCCATTTTTGTATCTTTCTTTCACTTACATATCTTTGTTTGGACTCTTACATTAATATTTATTTCATTTACATATCTTTCTTTGTGTTCTTACATGGATATTTATTTCATTATCACTTAACTTTAATTTTACATATTTGTGTTTGTGTTCTTACATCGATATTTATTTCATTGTCATTTACATTTTTATATTCTACATTATGTTCACATTCAACATATTTTACAAAATATTATCAACCAATAATTTTTGGTTTCCCATTTTCATTTCCTTTATATCATTATTTTTTAACATGCATTTGCTCACATGTGATATAAAATAATCTCACATACATTATACAGTTTCTTATATCATATATCATATGAACAAATGCTATAAATAAAATAACAATATCCTTAACATCTATAAACACATTTTCTCATAGTATATAGCAATCAACACATGTGATAGAAATAAAAATACACACATGAGTCATCAATAACATATCATTATATATATGGCTCAAATAGCTCAATACAATCCAACATGATATAATCATAGTATAAAATGGAGCTCTAAGGCTAAGGTCCATCATGAAGAAATGTTGTACTACCCATAGAGGCTTATGAATGAAATCTCTAAATAGTCTATTATAGAGAATGTGTATGTGATCATAAACCCTTCACCTATCTGATAGATGGACCACTTAGCCTTGCACCTATGCCAGCTATCTAATTATATCCAAATGTGTGGCTTGATCCTCAGCCAAAGATTACCATGCTCACAACTCCCCATTACCAAATCCTAGTGGTATTGTTACCTAAGATGCATCTGATAATGTCTATAAATCTTGAGTTACCTCACCAACCAATTGAAACCAACTAGCATAAGTAGGTGTTGAAGGAACCAAAGGATCAATCATTTGTGTAGTATCATGTTGAAGTAGCACACCATCTAATATATCATGAAGGGCTCCCTTTACCATGTTCACCCATTTAGTCTCCTCTACTACATCCTCTATAAAAATTAAACCCAAAATCACATATTTATCTCTAAAAACATGTATATATCTAGCATGTATCTCTATCTCAAATCAAAATAATCACAAGAAACCACATCTTACTCACCAATAGTCATTCCATCTACATGGCCACTAAGCACCTCCTACAATGCATGGCTCCATAGTGGATTGAAACCTATATACTAACTAGGATAAATCACATGAGCATGATGTGCTCCACTACACATCTACCTCATAATAGACAACTTAGTGTGCATGTTACTTTATTGGATCTCCCTATGGTTACATCTCTAACTATGGCTACACTGACATTCATCTCTATATCCATGGCCATTGTGGTGGTTATAACATCTATTTTTATGCTACAATAACTACTCTTTTATCTCCATGTTATCACTAACATCATTGTCTTGATACCCAAACTCAACAAGGATGAATAACAAGAACATCTATTGGCATCCCTGTAGTTCCTACTCCACATTGCTCTCTCATATGCCATGTCAAATATTGTGGGACTATTATCAGCATTGTAGGATGTGGTAATCCAAATTGCCTTAGAAAATGAGCTATTAGGTGTAGTTCCACCCACCACACATAATGTATAGTGATCCTCAATCAATGATATGCCTAAAAATTACTTATCCATGATCACCAAACATCTATCATGCCCTAATATGGCTACCAAATAATCACCCCTCATGTGATGGTCTGTAACATTATGGAATATGGTAAAACATGCACCATGTGATCCTGTCTCTACCTCATGACACGTGGAAAGGCATCATCCACTACATTTGGTAATCCTATAGGTTTATACATAGGAAATATCTTATATATCTAGCTGCTCAATAATATAATGGGACCCATGGTTATTTATCCCCATGATAGAATACTTTAAAAATATTGCATCAATTACACCTAGATAATAGATCCCAAGTCATATAGTGTGCCCTACTCCAAAATGGACTAACACAAAACAATAATATATAATGGGACCTTCCCATATAACTTATGATAGATCACACAAATTATCAAAATTTCAATAATGGCCTTTTAAATATCCAAAATGACTGATGGGTACACATAAAATAAATGTACTCATAAGCCCACCTTGACATATCTCTTTGATCTAATTACCCATAAGGTTAAGGCTTGCCTCTTATTGTCCATATTTGGTGGATTAAACACCATAGGCATGTCCATAATAAGAATTCCTAACAAAGCATGGACATCCTATAGGGTGACTCCCACCATAATGGTATCCCCATCCACCTCCCATCAAAAAGTGTTAGGTAGTCATTCCCATGTTCCTAATAAAATGGCAACCAAATCAACTCTCAGCAAAATTTTCCATAAATCCATAATCCCACCAACCCTAAGGTCATAAGTGTTTTATATCCTATGGGAAACCTATCCAGTAGATCTAGTAGCCACATTGCATCTACTAATATCCATAGCCTCTATCATCTTTATATAATATCAAATAACAAAAAAAGTATTAGATATCTATCCAAATGATAACCAAATATACTTTAAAAAATAAAACCATAAACAAATAATATACTTAAATACTTTATCAACCTATTTTTATTTTTATCCATCATTCCTAACTAGGTCGGTCATGTGTCTAACTACACTGGCCCTTACTATTATTTCATACTAAGTCTGCCATGTATCCTACTACATCGATTAGTCTTACTTCATATTAAGTTGGCCATGTATCCTAATACATTATCCAATCCTCATTTATATAAATTCATATAATTATAACCCCATCAGCCACTCACCGTAACTATATTAGCCAAATGGTACATAGTTAGTCACTTTCCTATGTTATCAACCAACTTTAAAACTAAGTTGGCCACCGTTTCTTTCTAACATAGTGAAACACATTGTATGGTGTTTGCCACCCTTTATTTCCAACATATTTGACCACCTTATATGCCATAGACCACTCTTACATCCAACTAGGTTAGCCAACTAATATGAAATTGACCACCTAACCAAATACACACTATTCAATTAAGTCACCCAAGTTGACCTCATTCAAATTCAATGAGAATTTTTAACTAATTTATAATTAATGCCTTAGACTTAATTTTTCAATTTTCAACTCCTACCCATTGTTTGTCATAATACTCTATTTCTAAATTTTTGGGGCAAATTACACTCCATGGATTTTTCCTCAACATCCATTTTTTGTAAATTAGTTCATTTTAAATCCAAAAATGATAAAAATCAATATTAAATCCACTCAATACTAGACAACACCCATAGAAGTTGTGATCTATCTTCCAACTTACACTCCAACATGTCCACTTCCTCAAACTTGAACCATCATCTCCCTATCTATTCATTTAGGAAACCCAAAGTTTTGATAGTCAATAATAGAAAATGAACAAATGACAAGAAATTTCTTTCATTTATAGTCAAAATTCTAAAATTCTAAAGCTTTAATTATTTACTAAGAAATTATATATTTTGTTCATAAAATTGTTTCTAAAATCTCTTACAAAAAACCAAAATAATTTCTATGTACTGACAACATAGATAATTTTCCAGTGTTAACCACATATTTTTGCAAAAATTTCACATTTTCTCTTATTTTTTAGGTCCATCTCTTATCCACACACTAGATGTTATTTTCATCTTCTTCTCACGCAACTCTTTTTCAACATCAACATGATAAGTGAATTTACACATTTACAAGCTTACTCTCATTTATTTTCTACTTTATACTATAATTTGTTAGCTCATTATTGTGTGTTGTTATGTTCTTTCTTAAAGCACCATCCCATGTTACACTCATGTGACATGTAACGATCTTCGAGTGGGGCATATGTATACACACAATATTATTAAACTTTGTCATGTAATTATGCTCTTTCTCTTACAAGAACCTATCAAGATTTAATCTCTCTAAGTGCACACCTTAAAGGGTACACCAAGAAAGGGGTGGGTATACCATTCATGCTTTGTAATATTTTTGGTTAATTCTATCATACCTAATCCCATTACAAATCCTACTTATCCAAATCCCAAAGAAAATTAACCTTATTTATCCAAATCCATAATAAATTCTCCTCTCAAATAGCCCCTAATTCATAAAATACCCATTTTTCCTACTAAGCCTGGTCGACCCTGTTTCAAAATTTATGGCACATATTATGGAACTATGTCAGCATGGTTGACCTAGTTTGATGCCTAATGGTAACTCTTTCTAAATGAGGTAATTTGGGACAATGTTATTATATAATTTTTTTAAAGGATTAAGACTTACCCATTTCTATAAATATAACCTTCACTTCAATCCAATAGAGAGGAACAAAAATTTTTGCATTATTATAGCTCACAATTCTACTAAATCTACATTTGAAGGATCTATTACTTAGGGTTTGCCTTAAAGAGAAGATAACATATCTTGTGGGAAGTCTTGGATGTAAGTAGGAGTATTTTATCCTAGAGATGATTTATATAGTGTGATCCTTATAAATCCATAACTATTTCTTACAAATCATCATTGGCCAAGGGGGAGATTGAGACTCGATGGGTTCACTCAAAGGTAAGTATCTATAACTTTTGTTATGTCATTTGATATATAGATATTACACAAAGTAATAATTTTTAAATGTATAAATTGTTTATATTACCTCTACAATTAAACTTAGTGTAGCTATATGGTTTTCTAGGATTGCCATCTCCACCTTAGGTGATCTAAGCCCTTGTTTGCCTACCATTATCCCTTGTTTATTTTTCTTGTTTTAAACCATCCCCCTTTGTGTTATAAGATTTGATAACACTAGATTATATTTCATTTTATAGTTTACAAGACCTATCTAGGGTTATTTCATGAAATTATTTTCCTAGAGCCTTTGGAACCCTCTCCTTTAGTGATGTGTGATAAGTGCTCCCTTAATTAGGTTTAACATATCCAATTTGGTCTTGCTCCTGATATATAAAGTATTACAATAGATGTTATTTGATTACCTTATCTGAGATTGTATTTACTAAGTAAGATAATATACATATCTATCTTAATTTGTTGCATATATTGTGTTCAGCTCATCTTGATAAATTTAAAGGCATAACCACAATCATGAAACTAATTTTTAAAGAAGAAGATCAATATAAGACTACTTTTATTACTAAATGGGGTTCATATGCCTATAAAATAATGCAATTTGGGTTGTCTAATATAGGGGATACATATTAAAGAGCCATGGCTATGGCTTTTTAAGGCTTGATCAATGAAATGGTGCTAATCTATCTTGATGACAGCTATTTTCTCAAAGAATGCTAGTGATCATCCAGCTCATCTTAGATTGATTTTTGAAAGCTGTAGTAAATATGGGATCTCTTTAAACCCAAAGAAATGTGTTTTTTTGGTTCATGAGGGTAATTTATTATGCCACATTCCAAGGATGGGCTTGTTATAGATCCTAAAAGGTTGAGTGTCATATTGGCTTTATCTTTACTAAAGCATAAGAAAGGTTTGCAAAGTTTTCTTAGGAAATTTAACTTTATTAGAAGGTTCATACCTAGTTTTTACAACCTTATGAAGCCTATTATAGACATGGTGAAGAAGTACCAAGTCTTCAATCAGACCAAAGAAGGAAAAAATAGTTTTGAGGCTATTAATCAAGCCATTGCATAAACACCAACATTGATCAATCCCAATTTCTCAAAGGATTTATTCTTGTATGATTTTACTAAAATTGACACCATCTCATCCATGTTGATGTAGAAGAATAGTGAAAGTCTTGAGTAGCCTATTTCCTTCTTTAGTCAAGGGCTAGAAGATTATGAAGAGAGATACACTTTCATTGAGAAACAAGTGTTGGCAATCATAAGGAGCTTTAAGAAGTTTAGGTATATGGTTTCTAATAACAAAATTCACATCATGGTGACACATCCAAGCATAATATACTTATTTTTTGACAAGGCCTTGAATGAGAAAAGGGTTGGATGGATAACCAAGGTCATGGAGTATGATGTGGAGATCAAGGCTACTAAGTTGGTAAGAGGACGATGGCTATGTGAACACTAAGCATCAAAACATAACAAATAACAAGAGGTTATTTTGGCATTGCAATATGATCCAATTGTATTTTTATCCCCTCCAGGTTGGACACAAGACATGGTAAAATTTATTGAAACATGTGACTGTCCTATAAGTTTAGATAGAGTAAAGAGAAGATACTTTAGATTTCACTCCATCCCCTATGTTATTGTGGATGGAGTCCTTTTTAGAAGATGTATTAATGGGATGCTATTAATATGTGTTGAAATTGATTAGATTAAAAAGATCTTGGAACATTTCTATGATGGACCAGTTGGAAGTTACTTTGCACTTAAGACCATAACAACAAAAGTAATGAGAGTTGGGTATTATTGGCCTAGATTATTTAAGGACTCTTATTCATGGGTAAGGAGGTGTCAAAAGTGTGCATTTTTCACATGTAAACAAAGGCTTGCATCCCTTCCTCTCAATCCTATTCAAGTGGATCATCCATTCATGCAATGGGGTCTTGATTTCATTGGCATGATAAATCCTCATTCAAGTGTTAGCCATAAATGGGTGATTATAGCCACTGATTATTTCACAAGGTGGGTGGAATCAATATCTCTTAAAGAGGCTAATGAAAATTTAGTTTTTGACTTCTATGAAGGCCTAATGACTAGATTTGGAGTTCCTTCATTAATAATTTATGATGATACAATGGCATTTAATGGTGTAAGAACAATTGTGTGGGCTCTCAAGAATGGCATCTATCTAAGTTCTTCCTCAAATTACTATCCCTAATGGAATGGGATAGCTAAGTATACTAATAAGAATTTGATCAGAATCATTAAGAGAATAATAGAAGACAATCTAAGAGCTTGGCACACTAAGTTAAAGATAACCCTATGGGATTGTAGGATCACCCCTAAGAGGGCTATTAGAAACCCACCCTACATGCTTATTTATGGGAGAGAGGCTAGTCTACCTATTTTTATTAAACTACCAACCCTAGATTTAACTCATCAACTTGAGATGATGGAGAATGACCCCATGGCAATAAGGTTGATAGAATTGATGGCCTTAGAGGAGATAAGAAATCATGCTATGAATACCATATAATTCCATCAAACCTAAGTGAAGAAGACCTTTGTTAGTATGGATGTTTCAAGAGCATATCAATAAGGAGATCTTGTATTGAAGTGGGATGAAGATAGGGATAAACTTGGTAGACATACCAAGTTTGATACATTATGGAGTGGGCCCTATGTTGTCATTGGTTTCATATAACATAATGCCTTTCAACTTGCAAAGCTTGATGGAGAAGAGTTGAGTATCCTATATAATGGGATCCATTTATAACCATGTTACTAAAGTTAGATTTGTAGTTTTGTACATAGTAGAGTAGGTATTTGTTTTCCATAAGTGCTTATAGCACAATTTTTTTATTTGATTTATGTTGTTGTCCTTCCTCCAAGTGTCTTATGACACATATGTGTGTGTCGTGTGTGTCTTGAGTTCATTTAATTATTTCTATCAATTTTTGCTTATTTATTAATTAAGGAAGAAGGTAAGAAACTAGTAATAAGGGTGTGGTAGAAGAACCTGGTTATTGTGTACACATGATCTAGATGAGTGTGGAGAGATCCTTTTTGTCTTGGAAAGATGACCTATTAATAATAAAACACTCATACAAATAGTTTGTTAGATATATAGTAAGGTGGACTACCTAGCGTGAGCTATATCCAAGAAGTGTGAGCTTGCTAGGAGGTTGTCAATCCACTCTTTGATAATAATTAAGTTGAAAGAGATAAATATGAAATACTTGCATCTAATAATAGAAAGAACTAAAATGAAATACAAGAGGACATAGATTCTTGATAAAAGAAATAAACTAAATATAGCAATAGAAAGTCAATACTAGTGCTAAAATAGATTAGGTTAGGTTTAGAAAATTAGGTTAGGGTCTGTGAATAGCCAATGATATAGAGAGTTATATTTGGTTGGGGGTGAGGGGTTAGAAATAATTTGTTGTTATTTCTTACCATAGTGACCATTGATGGTTAGGGTGACTATAAATAGTTGGGCTAACCATCAGTAGTTGGGTAACCTTCGATGGTTAGAGGTGACCATTGATAGTTATGCTAACTGTCAGTAGTTACCTATAAACTATGAAGTTACTCAAAAAAGGAGTTGTAGAATGGGTCAATGAGTAGTATGAGGTCTGTTAACATTTTGGGAGTTAGAAAGTAAGATGTAGAAAGGTCTAATTGGGTCAAAGAGGTCAGAAACCAAAATAAAAAATTGGGATACCAATATACATGTTGCTTACTAAATGGTTGATGATTGATTGTCAAAGCAATTTTGGCAGAGTAACGATACCTTTCCTCAAGAGAAATTTTGGTAAACATTTGAATCTCTATTATATTTTCTCAATTACTGGAAGGAAGATTGGCTGGAAAGGTTGAATACATGTGTGTTAGAATGCTTGTGATGATCAATTCTCACCTTCTACTCTCCTCCTTTTATAGACAAAGAGAGATGGAGGATAGAAGGTTCCCTAGGAGGTTGGCTTGTTGAATTCAATGCTTCATAGTTTTTTAGAAATGAGTAATGTAGATATATTAAATTGTACCATGTTGGCCTACACACAATTGGTGTTTATGTTGAAATGGTGAGGACTTGGGCATTGATGGTCAGCCTAACCATTGGTAGTCATGTTGACCATCGATGATCAAGTGTCTAAAGGTAAAGGGGTTAAGGTGGGTTAAAAAGGGTTAGGTGAAGGGTTAGTTAGTGAGTTAGTGAGTTAGTTAGATTAGTAGATAGCTAGACCCAAAGTTTGATGGGTTGGTTAGTGGGTCTAAAAGGGTTAGGTGGTCTCAAAGGGGTCCTGAATCATTTCAACATCTGGAACTATTATGTGTAATTTTCTAGTGTCTACATATTTCCCCTTTTTATTATGTGTCTTTGAATCAACAAGCTATTAAAAAAATAGATTGTTGGTCGAAGTTCTGGTTGCCTTAAGTGTGGGAGGAGGTGTTCCCTCCTCAAACTAAAAGTCGATGAGGTGAACTAAAATCAAATTGGGGTTTGATACGTGGTTTATGGTGAGTCACAAGGTTGGTGACAAGGGTGGTTGGGCATTT
>JARHVA010002336.1:0-62500 GCA_037957365.1 Torreya grandis
GAAAAGAAGAAGAATAAAAAATATTTTGATGCTACCTACTTTCTCACACAAGTACCCAATCTTCATAGTATACCAATGTCTATAAAAGGTCCTAAGAAATGGGGAACACATTGTGGGAAGATAAGTCCATTTTACTTCCATTATTTAATAATCAACATGAGTTGATCTTAGTACCTCACTTATTTGCATATATAACTTTGTGTTTACTTTTAACAAGGTATCCTTTGTATATTAATAGTCACTAGTCACTTATTATCTTTAATTGTCCTTAGTATGCCTCATGTTTCTTAAGGTATTCTCATAAATGCCTACGTTGTGCTTTTTACATTCCCTCTTTCATTTACAATAATCCTAATATTTCCCCTTGAGAAATATTATTTTTTTATTGATCGCTACCCCCTAGGGATTCCATTTGTGAGTTGTACTATAAGACCATGGATAGGAACAGGCCTTACTCAAAAATTACCAAATTATCATTCCAAACATTTCTTTTAATATATTTTCCTAGTTCTTTCCACTTTGTTGTTTTTCCCTTTATGAGTTGTAGTGTAAAACCATGGATAGGACCAGGCCTTCCTCACAAATTTTTCCAATACCCAAGTCACAATGAAATTACATGTGTCAAATTTAAGATAAGTAGTGATTTATTATGAGTTACATGTTATTGACATGTTGTCCCATCTTGATATAGTATGTTTTATGCTTACTTCATTGATCCTTCACTTTTATATTCTTATTTTCTAATTGCATGTAAGATTACAACCATTTTTCTTAAGTTTTTCATACTTCCCAAATTGAATTAGTGTGATCAATTTAAGTTCATTTTACCAATTTTATTTCTCTTTTATACTTCCCAACATGATTTAGTATGATTGATTGACTTAATTATTTTATTTTTATACCATTTGGTTTTCTTATGCATTCCATTTTATTACATTATTTTCATACTTCCAATGTGATATAGTGTGATTTTACTTGTTTTACTTTGGTACAAATATTTTCATGGTTTAAAAACATTTTTTTATCTCTTTTTACCATTTTGGTTTATTATATTGAGTCATCTTTTGTTATTACACATTTCCCATCATGATATAGTGTGCAGTACACTTATTTTTTATTACTTATAATTTTCCAAGTCTGTTTTTCCTTTTTCTTTTTCACCATGCATGTGTATCACATAAATTTAGAAAATAAAACACTCCACATATATTTCCCATAGCATATACAACAAAAAATAAATATATGTGCTAGACAAAAATATATCCATGCATCAATATACACAACCAAATATAACTTATGAGATAACATCCAACTATCAAAATCAATATATATTTACATCACATGTTTTATACAATACAAGTTACAAAGTAAAAAATACATATCTCCAACTCTATGGTGGGGCTCCATCATGCATATCATGTGGCCTAGCCACACTATCCATAGATGCCTATAATTATCCCCTTTGAATGGTATATTATAATGAGGTAGTCTAGGATCTCAAACCTGCTACCTATCCTTGTATATGGCCTCTTGGGCCTACACTTATCCAGACTAGATTGTGGTAGCCATATGCACTACTCTCTCCTAAGCCAAAACCTACCAAACACGTGCCTCTCCCTCTCCCACCCCTGCTAGTGGCTGAAATTCATCCTTGTATGCATATAACTACCTTAGAGCCTCTCCCACCAATCTGAACTAACCTTCCTAGGTTGGGGTAGATGGTATCATAGAAACATCTAGAGTGGTGGGGTCATATGGTGTCAACACCCCATCCAAAGTGTTATGACACATATCCATAATTAGAGTTCCCCGTATAACCTCCTCTATCACTAAATCCATAAAACCAAAATCAAATATATATTAGATCACTTATATATCTCAAAATATATTCATCTATTATAACCACATGTAGCTAATATTCTATATCAAATTTTAAATGAAAATTACAACATTTGTCACCGATAGCAGTATCACCAACCACCATCTCCCTATATGCTCACCCATTTAGCATGGTATCTCCATATCCCTAAGTGCCTCTTAAGTGGATTGCCTTCATGTTAGTAAAAATATAGGATTCACCACTCATGCATGTCAGGACCTTCTCTTAATGGTTGTCTCTTTAGACCAAATATGTCTTGGAACATCTTATAGATCATCCTACACTATCACCCACACCTTTACCCTCTCTCACCAAAGATGCTTCCATCTATGGTGTGGCTAAGGTGGTCAATGTTATTTTTATTGCATCAGTTCATATTGTGTTGCCTATTATGGTGCTTACTATGGTGATTATTGTGTCCCTACATCCAAATCCATGTCATCTTCCCCCCGAATTGCTTGTTGTTGTGATCGACCAGTCTATGGTTTAACATGTTGCATCCTAATCATGGGTCTCGCAATTGGTACTCCTCCTTAACTTCTCCCCCTCAGCTATTTAACATGCCATTCCAAATAATAAAAAAATACTAAAGGGGTCACTAGTTGTGGTATTTTGACCTACCCTAGAAAGCATGCCATCGAATGTGGCTTTACCCATGAGGTATAGTATCTCATGATGCATACCCATAATAGCCTTGTTAGTATGGTCCACCAACTAGGCCATATAGTATAAATGTGCATGTAGGGATACCACATTATCTCCCCTTGTGTGATAGTGTACAACACTAGCACATTGGACATGATCCAAGCTATATGGTCATGCCTCCATCTCATCATTTTTGGTAACCTATCATCAACCACATGGGGAAACCCTACTAATTGATACATAGGAAACCTTTAATATATTCAATAACTCAATAAAATAACATGCTCCATGGTCTTTTTCCCTCTATATATCATCCCATATATATCATTCATAAGTTAGACCTAGATGATAGCCCTAAATTCATATAGTGCTCTTCATCCAAAATGGACTGGCACAAGGATATCACCTATAATGGTACCTTATCATCTGACGTATAATACAACACTTACGTTATCACAAGTCTGATCATGGCCTTTAGAATTTCAATAATCTCTATGATGTATACATTAAACAAACTCACCCTCAATTTTGGGTATATCATATTTGAACATCTCACCCACTAGGCTAGTGCTCACCTCTCCTCTAGATCATCTAGTGTCCTTATTTGAAATCCAAGAAATGCATGGACATCATATAGTATGATACCCACCTCAATGGTATCCCCATCTGCCTTCAAATGAAAAATGTTGGTCAAACATTCCCATGCTCTAAGAAATAAGACAATGACATCAACACTGAGTAGGATGTGCCTCATCTCCATGATACCTCCAAATCCCAATGTGAACAGTCATGCTCTATCCACATCATTCAATCACTCTCATATATTTATTATTCATGATGCATCTATCTATTGTCAATGCCTCTAACATCTTTATAAAATATCAAACAACACAAGATGTATCAGACCTCTATGTCATAGATAATCAAAATACATTATTAAATTTTAAAAAATTAGCCACTTTTGATTTAGTTTCTCAATTTTTTATAGCATCAACCCATTTCAATACTAAATCAGCCCTGTATTTTATTTTTGATACTAGATCAGCCTTTTCAATTTCTTACTAAATCAGCCTTTTCAGTTTCTTACTAGATTAGCCACATCGATACTACATCAGCTATTTTCTTGCTTTGAGATACTAAATCAGCCCTATCATACATAGTCAGCCTTTACCCCTTTCCAACTAAGTTAGTCTATTGCTATGTAGTTGGCCCCATTTTAGCATACTAAATCAGCCCACTATTACATAGTCAACCTTACCATTCTACTTTGCCTTATAGACTAAATTGACTAGGTTGACTTTATTTATCCATAGTCGTGACATTTTTCCCATTTACCATAAATGCCTTGGGCATTTATTGGTCCAAATTATTCCTACCCAATACTCCATTTTACCCCTAGTTTACCTAAAAATTTACTAGGGTTCATTTTGATACCTAAATTTTTCCTACCAATCAATTTTCTATATTTAGCTCAATTTCAATTAAAAATATTCAAAAATTTGAAATTTCCAATTGTTTACCTATGCTGCAGCTTCTATGCATCCTCCACATCTTAGTTGTCATCTCCTTACCATGATGACTCTTTGATCTCCAACTTTGTCTCTCAGAGCTCTATTTTCTCAAAATAGTAAAAATGGAAAATGAATTAATTTTTACCCTATTTACATTTACTATTCAAAATTATTTGCCTTTGAAATATTTACCATCAGATTTTTTATTTTGATAATATATTTATTTTTACTAGCTATTTTTACAAACCATAAAATGTTCTAAAATCCTAACATCATAGAGAATCTTTTCACCTATTATATGTCTATGTTGAAAAAAATATTTTTCACTCTTTTTTACTAACTTATATAGGTTTGCCTAATGCTTCATACATTGGACACTTTCACATTTATTGCATCTCCTTTATCTATAGAACTAAGGTACATAAAGGTATGTTTTTTTTAATTTTATCCTTTCATTTATCTTATTTTCTCTTTACTATAAATTATTCAACTTCAACATTGTGTGTTACTATGTTCTTTACCCAAAACACCATCTCATGTTACACCTACATAGCATGTGATGAGCTTCAAGTGGGGCATAATAATACAAATAACATTTAAAAATTTATCAATTAATGATGCTTTATATCTTTAATTAACCCATCGAGTCTTAATCTCTCTAAGTTCATGCCTTAAGGGATTCATCAGGAAAGGGGTAGGCAGACCATTGGTGCTTTTCAAGATTATTGTCCCTTTACTACCACTTATTATCATTCCAACCAAATCCTTAAAATATTCCAATAAGCTTTGCCTCCTATTTTTCACTCTCATCTAGTCATTTTCTACCTTCATTAGCCCTTTCCTAGTCTAAAATCCTTTTTAGTAGTTTACAATACACTATCAAGCCCATTGACCCTATACTTTAATTGAAAAAACTCATTTATGGTCTAGGTCAGCCCTTGGTTAACATAGACCATGACATAGTTTGGTTTTTTCAATAGTGATACAAAGGTGATTGAAATCACTCTCTTGGCTAAACTTTTGGAAATGATCAGGGTTAGATTCAACTATATATACACACTCATTTTATCATTTATTAGGAAGAAAAGAAAAGAAGAAGAGATATATATTATGCATCTTCTTATCCACCATTCTACTTAAGGAAAATAGGTTAGGGTTTCATACTTGATTTATAAATATGGATATTGTCTTATGGAGAATTATTTTGGATGCATAGATAGGTTGTGTATCCTAGAGCTAACTTATCTTTATTACCCTTACATACGACAATAACCTATTGTGAAACACCTTGGCCAAGGGAGATATTGAGGCTCAATAGGTTCATCTTCAAAGGTAAGAATTCATAACTTTGTTCCTCCTTTGTAAGAGTAGACAGGTTTGTATTTGTACTTCTCTCCCATGCACTAGGATTCCTAATACATTGATATAAGTATATGTCTTTTATGCATGTTTTATTTTCATGTTTATTACCCCCACTTTGTGCCACAAGATCTAGTGAGAACTAGATTATAATTTACTTGTTATTAGTTTAGTGAATATGAAAACATAGGACCTAGTTAGGGTTATTACATAGTTTTGGTTGATTGGAAACATTGAAACCCTCCTTAGTGATTTTATTATGGTAAGAGATCCCTTGTCTAGGTTTAGTGTATCCATCTTGGTCATGACCCTAAATATCTAATGTATCAACTATCAGAAATGTAAGTAAGATTTATATTATCTAAGATATGATTGATTTATAGATTAGTTGTATTTCCCTTCGTATACACAATCTAGTTATGACATATCAGAGGTGCATATGTCATGCTAATTCACCAAAAACTATAAAATTTACCAATTATACTATTCACCAAGAAAAATTCATTACACCAAGATGTATTATTATCAATCCATTCATTTTGTAGTTATTAGTTCATTTTATAGGTTAAATAAATTAAATCATTCAACCTCACTAGATTTATAAATTAGAGTGATTAAATCATCCAATCTCACTAGTTGTATAGGATGATTTGATTAAATCATTCACCCTCATCAAGAATTAGTGATCTCAATGGCCATGTCACAACTCATTATTAAACTTGATTTGGGTCATAATACCTTCCAATCTCCTTATTTAATTCTCTATAGTTCAAGTCTAAATTTTTTCCAACTCTAATGCTTCTTATGGAAGCATCTTTACCAAGTCAAAAAACTAAGAGGCAATATTTATGCATCGACACACAAGTGTAATCCTTCCTTGATCTTGTTCTTTTTAAGTATTAAAATTATTTAAAATTTTAGATTATATGTATTTATTTACACTATAATATGCTCTTGGTTACAGGTCATACACCATAAAAAATGCTTAAAGTGAGCTAAAGTAAAGGCAAGGTGTGTTGCACCCATCTTATATATTTATTTGAGATTATAATTTAAGGTGATAAGACATTTAAAATGGCTAAAAATGAAAATATTCCTCCTCCCAACCTAAGGAGGTGATAACTACTATCCCTTTAGCCAGGTCCACACAATCACTAATCCAAGTGGTATGGTGTCCCATCCTATTATTATTATCCTTTCTTAAACTGTTCCACCTCCCACATATTCAAGGTTTGTGTTTGAGCCTCTTAAATTCTCCAAGGTTCAAGTTTGAACCTATTCCATCTCTAATGCTTCATAAGGAAGCAACTTTACCAAGTCAAAGCATCAAGAGGTAACATGGTTGCATCGATACACGAGTGTAATATTTACTTTATCTCTTTCTTTTCAAGCATTTTAATTATTTAAAATTTCATATTATATTCACTAATTTTCACTATAACATGTTCTTGATTATAGGTCATACACCATAAAATCACTCAAAATGGGCCCAAATAAAGGCAATGTGTGTTGTATACATATTATGAACTAATATGAGAATATAATTTAGGGTGATATTACATTTAAAATGGAAAAAAAATTAACCTCTTCCTCTTCCAAACCCTAATGAGGGTGATATCTACTATCCCTCTAACTAAGTTCATGTTATCATTATTCCAAAGGATAAGGAGGCCCATATATTGTTTCTATCCTTTTTCAAACCCATCCATCTCCCACATCTCCTCTATATTGTTATAAAGGGTAAGGTGGTCCATCCTATATGATTATAATCCAAAAAAATGTTTCCATATCTCAAATCATTGATTTTAACTCCTAAGATAGTATTGATAATAGTTGGACAATTATAATTTTGCACAGGTGTCTACCTCTATTGGTAGTGTTTTATAACAATCAATAGCTATTTTTAAAATTGTGAAGTCGATATTAAGTTGAAATAAAAAAATTCATGGTTCAGTCATAGTAATAAATATCAAATATTCAACTATAAATACAAATAAGTTACAAGGTTATACTCATGATGGAAATTCATAACAAACTTGAGAAATCAATTAACACTCTCTTGAGACATTATTAAAAAAAACATACATATGTAAGTATCCCTAAAAAGAATAGTCATAGATCCATGTCTAAATACAAACATAGGTCAAATTTACATAGTGCCAAGTGTCAAAAACCAAACATTACATTCCTTTCTAGATTGATCATGTTGGTGCGCACACACACCTAGGTAGGAGAACTATTTGTGGGTTGAGACATTTTTAGAGTATTATAAGATAATAAATACTTAATAATTTAGTATGGATTGATTGGAACTATCTAACCTAAATTTATAACCCTTATTTAAATGTTCACCTTGTGTCAAAGCCACATTTAGGTTTTCAAAGAAAATGAAAGTAAAACAAAGATCAATGCACATGATTGAAGGAAAGTGCAAATACATAATACATATAGAGGTGTAGACATAACGTTCCGATGCATCATATAATTTCAAATTTGATAGGGATAGTACCAATAGGAATTGGATATTATTGATCACCATAAGGGTTTAAGTTTCACTTGGAGCATTTGCACATGGTTTAAGCTCTTGTTTCCTGAGCTAAATGGTTCAGAAAAGGCATAAATAATTTTTAGGGATAATGATAAATACATAAAGAGATATAATTTATAATTAATATAAGTACATATCTCCTCCATTTCTATATCAATTCTAAATATTGTAAGTATAATATCAATTTAACATTTTGAATAATGATTTACATGTTTATTACCCTATTTTACATAATATGAATATTCATAATTTTATATTATTTAGATCATTTTAATCAAAAAAATAAGTAAATAAAGGTGCATCCATTGTGTTTAAATCCACATTTTTAAAGTAAACACTACAAAACAAATGAAATTCATGGAAAATATTATTTAAATGTAACTAAAAAAATTAATTCTTCGACATGTAAAAAATATAAAATATGAAAAATATACCAAACATGAAAAAAATATTAACATATGTTTTGAAATGAATATATTTAATAAAATTTAAATTAAATCTAATATAAGGTTACTACAATCCAAATTTTTAAAAGTGTACATAGTTAATAATATTGTCCCATTTATTTTATTTTTTTTAAAACACATACATAAAAGGAAAGCTATAAAAATTTAAAGACATAATAAACATATATTTTCTTAGATTAACATTTTTTTAATTTGGTAAATTTTCATGTGTAGTACAAGCAGTCCTTTACTACCTTTGGATCTGAAATTCCAATCCCTATGTTTTAAATTGTATATGTGTGTTCATACTTTGTTGTATGATGATCATTATCATACATAAGGTCAAAATCCCTTGAGAAAGACCCAAATATATTAAATTTAAATAATTAAATGACACGTGTATTTGGAAACTTTAGCTAAACTTTCAACATATGTTTAATTTGCAAAGTTGTAGGATTAGAGAGCCTATAATGTAAAATATTGATAATAATTTGTGTCATGTTAAATTTTTCTTCTCTCACAAGATGGGGGTATAGTCAATTTTGTTACATCAAGTGAATTTTTATTCCCTATGGATGGTTACATGGATCTTTGTATTTAAGGTGTAATAATAAATATATAAATATTATATGCAATTTTTTAGAATTATTCCAAATAAATGACCATTAATTATATTGCATGTATCAATGTTATTCGCCATTTTATTTTCAAAAATCATTTTTAAACATCAATGTTCATTGTGAACGATGAGAAAATATCACTTCTATTTATATGTAGAATAATTAAATTTGAGCCATTTTGAATACAATGTTAACACCACTATATTTCCATGTAATACAAAATAAAAAGATAGCATAATTAATAAAAATCATGTATAAAAATGATTTACTCATTATGAAATTTAAAAACTTTATCTTGACACAGTGTACCATCCAACTTGGGTTGTATTAATAAAGTTTCATTTTGAAAATAAATCTATCCATACACACTACTTATTGACTTCAACAAATGCATGTGTACCATGATTTGGATTTAGATAAAATTTGCCACAAAATTCTCATGTATGAGTGTGGTTATATGTTACAAATTCATTTTCAACATAATAAATAAGATATCTATTAGATTAAAAAATCTAAAAATAACCATAACATACATTTACAAATAAAGATTTCATGCTTAATTTATCTAAATGCCTATATCTACTTTATTCAAAAGGAATTCCAACATTACACAATAAAAAATTACATCTTTAACCAAAGTAATTCTTATTTATGAATGGCTTATGAAAAATACCTTCAAATGCTTATGTCACCACATTTAACTACAACTTACATTAAAAAAACCAACTCATTCCAAGATAATTATATTTGAAAAAATATATAAATTGATTTTTGGGAAGATGCCTAGATATCTCCCACCCCCCCTCTTGGCCTAGGAGACATGGGCTGTGTGATATGGATAGTTCAAGAAAATATGGGGCTCCAAGTTAAAAGATTACTAGGAAATCAAGGAAGGAACAAAGTGTTGGAAGTTCATCCATAGAAAATACCTTACCTTGGAATAATCCTAAGCCATCCAAAACCTCAACCTAGCCTTAAAATAGACTCTTATTCCATTAGTATAGAAGGAAGATCATTTCCTATAGAGAGCGAAAGAAAATGACTCTTACTCGGTGTCCTCAGGCCATGCCATTGAACTCAATTTAGAAAGCAAATGGGATCACTATAAAAATTTATGGGTAAAGCACCTAACCCCCAAGGTCAATTTCTTATTTTGGCTTATGGCACAAAATATAATTCTGACCATGGAAAACTTAGCCAAAAGGGGATCGATTGTCCCCAATAGATGTGCTATCTATCAAAGTGTGGAAGACTCTACTCAGCACCTTTTTATAGAATGCCCCTTTAATATGACTTTATTTAATTGTATTCTCAATCACCTCAACACGTCATGGGTCAAAACTAATAGTATCTTGGACCTCATTCTACAATGGAACCCCCCATAGACCATTCCTTCCCTGACCTTCCTTTAGCACCTCACCCTTCCTCATTAGTTCTAGTGCATCTAGAAATTTTTTAATGATAGCCTATTCCTCAACAAAAGGCACCAAATAAAGAGCATCTTCGCCCATCTTTGCTAGTCCATTTCTAAAAATTAGAAGGCTTTTCCTCCAAAAGATAAAGAGCCATCCCCCCCTCAGCTTTGCTTGTTCTCAAAAACTAGGATCTTCAATAGGTTATTTACCCATCCACCAAAGAATTAATCCATACAAAAACTTAATGGAAGGCTCCTCCAGAGGGGTGGGTGAAAATAAACTTTGATGGGGCCTCTAAGGGAAACCTAAATCTATCAGGGGAAGGAGGCATCATAATAAATTCTAAAGGGGAGATGTTGGTTGCTTATGTAGGCCCCATGGGTAAGTAAAAATTATCTTTCTAAGTCCAAGGTATCCATTCACATAAGTATCCCCTCAACTTAATGGGGAAAATCTTGATTTAGTTCATCTACATTTATTTTGAAGGAAGGGCAATTAATTATCTCCATGTGACTTTGGTGGGCATTTCGTCCCATTTAAACCCTAATTTTTTTGGCTGCATCCAAAAATTTTGACTCCCACTCCATCTATGTGATTTTAACACCCATGGGTGGTGACATAGACTGCTTACAACCCGCATCATGTAAATAGGTTCATGAGAAAAAGAAGGTCTATAATAAACTCAAGAAGGGGGGTCTTATGGAGTTTATGGAATGCATTACTGAACATAATTCCATGGTTTCTTGAGACTTCATCATGACATGGACAAAATGAAATGTCACTATGTGAGGCATCACCATAAATGTCTTAGAGGAATTCATTGATGATGCCATAGGTACATCCTACATAGGCGCTAAGGAATTTAAAGACAATTCAAAGAAGCAAGAATCCCTCTAGTGATTCTTTAGAATGAATGACTTCATCTAGATAGACAAGAAAGGATTCCCTCAATCTGACCTCCCACATTACTAGCCAAATATCTACCTTCATATCATGAGGTACATGACTTTGGAAGGTAAGTATATGTAGTACTTTTTTCACACCATTTCCTACCCCTAAATCACTTCATTGGGTTTAAAATCAATCTTCCATATTTTCTACTCAAGTCCTTGGAAAGTATTATTCTACTCCACCAGGTTAAAAATACTAATCCCATCCTCCATCAAGGTCTTATCCTCATGTTTGTTAAACACAGTTAGGACCTTTTATTTTGAAAGGTCCCCCCTAGAGGATCCTCTTCTGAGGAGGACTCTAAGGAGGATTTCTTGATGGAGGACCCTACCGAGGGATCCCACCTACCCCTTGAATGCTCCTCCAAAAATAATTTATCCTAGTCCCCACTGATGACCTACCTCTCAAACTATTGTTTATCCCCAAGCCTAAAACTATTGAAATTGGGACCCCTATGACTTCAGCTTGGAAAGGTAAGGCCATAGTGATGGAGGAATTAGAAAAGAACAAACAATTACTAGAAAATTTTAACTCAAGGGTTTAACAAGCAAGGTTTGACCTGACAAAGCTTATTGAAGATTATAATGAACTTCACTGGGTGGCTAAGGTTATTGTCCAAATTTTTGTCCACTCTACTCAACCCCCCAATCCCCTATTATGAAATATCCCAAGGTCCTTAAATCCCCCCTAGGCTCCCCCAGGGGGGTCCCCCTAAATAGACTCCTTCATAGGTTAATGGTAGGAAGTGTCTTAGAATGAT
The DNA here is from genome assembly GCA_037957365.1 of Torreya grandis. Taxonomy (NCBI): domain Eukaryota; kingdom Viridiplantae; phylum Streptophyta; class Pinopsida; order Cupressales; family Taxaceae; genus Torreya; species Torreya grandis. The sequence continues at coordinate 12,135 of JARHVA010002336.1, forward strand.
CTTCCCTAGGCAAACGATTCAATGCCTCAGGAATCATACTCATGCCAAGGTTTCAAAAGACAAACCCATCATCCTGATGAAGGACACTACTGCTACTAAAGATACTTAGGAGGGACCTTCCTCCTAGATTAGTTTTAGTTTTCTATTTACTATTTTTCATTCTAAGTACTAGTTTTTTATTTTTGTCCTCTCAGCTTTGGTTGGCCTGTTAAAACTATTGTAATGCACTATCGTGGTTCTAAGTCCCTATAAAACCTGGATTTTACCTTATCAAATAAAAAATATTTGATAAAAATTTATATTATGTTTTATAAATTCATTTTCAAGATTTTAATATTTATTAAATAATAACGATAACTAATTTTCATATAAATAAACTTCCCATACTAAACCAATCATTTATTAAGAACATTCTATGAGAATTACTTCATCAAGTAATTTAAATCAAATAACCAACATTTTTCTTGATAAATATATTACACCTTGACCAATTTTTTTAATAAATATAATATTATAATAAATTAATTAATTAAAATAAAACCTTATTCTTTATTAAATTCAAATTCATTAATAAATACCAAGTCCAAAGTTATCTTTTATTTAACTTTCAATAATAGAAAACAATATTTCAATAATAAATAGAAAATAAAGAGTAGGTAAATAGATAAATATAATAAAATAATAAATTCAATATTAATAATATAAAATGACATCATAATTCAAATTGATGCCTCATTATGAGAAATCTATGAACAATTTCTTATAATGCTTATTCATTTAAAAATTTTAATATTTATTAAATAATAATAATGATTAATTCTCATAGATAATAACAGACTATATCAAATCCATGCTTTATTATGAACAATCTATGAGCATTACCTATTGATAACATAATATTTTATTTCATTTTTTGGTATTTTTTATATAAAAACATGATATTTAGATACCCAAAACACCTAAATTTATATGTAAAAAGTGAATATACATAAATTTTTATTAGTTTATATATACACAGACAGAGTGCATCCTTTTTTCTTAAAAAATTAATTTTTTTTACCATTAGGTAAAAAGAGGGTTTTATAAAGGTACCCAACCCTTTTATAATAAGAATATAAATAAAAAGTGAAATATGATCACTATGGTCACATAAAGGACAACAAGATTGAAACTGAACATAAAGACAAATCAAAAGACCAATAAGATGTCAACATTCAACAAAACTTCACCAGAACACATCAATCCATCCAAATCATTTCTTTGGAGTCACTAAGTTCTCTAATACAATGGAAACCTCCCACACTTCCTTAATCATAAATAGGTAATCATTCGTGGAATTAATATCTTGAGCCTTACACTCTAAGTCAATATTATGGCTTCTAGGTCTCTTACTCGATCCTCCTTGGATTAAACTCAAAATTTGCACTTTCATCTTACCTAGACTATCTTGTAACTACTCAATGTATTTCACATAGTTCATGACTATTGAATGATAATTTTGAACACTTGATCCACATTTTACTTTATGAGTGAAATTTTAGCTTCCAACTTATCTACCCTATCTTTGAGACCCATAACCTCTTCCTTTAGATAGTTCAAGTGCCTCTTCAAATTTAGGTTCTTTTCTCTAGTTTCATGCTTTCCTACATTTTTCCACTCATTTTTTAGCCTCCTTCACCAATATCCTTATTTTGACCATCCTAATCCTTAATAAGTCACTTCAACAAGTTTTTCTGCATATTGGCTTATTCATGTAGACTTTAAATTTTCCTTTGATATTCCTCTCCTACATTACTTTGATGAAAATGGATGGGAGGAAAAACCACCTCCAAATTATTTTAGGCCTCCTCCTTAGCCCCTAATTTGATATAAGTATCATGTAAATCCTCTCTTTGAAATCCAATATCCACAATACTATTGATACTCTATTATATTTCTTATACTAGATGAAAGTCCTCACTTAACTAGGTCTCCACCTTAACTTTCTCTCCAATAAACTTAAACTTTTCACTATATTTTCACTTACCTTTTGGGGCTCCTCTTGTGTATTTTCACTACTTCCTTCCCTTTCTTCTTGGTTGGGAATTTTCCACTCACATCTCCCACATTATTATGCTTTGGCTTAAGCAGTATTTTCATTTTCACAACCTCTAAGCTCATCCCTTTTTTATCCTTATCCTTGTTTGGGTCTCCTTTCTCCTTATCATCCTCTCTACCTCCTTGAATATTGGGGTCTGACCTAGCTTCAAATATGAAAATGACTAGAAAATTTTATTTGGAACAACAATAAATAAAATCCCTGGTGTAAAAGGTTCTTCAACTTTACCAATTTAGACATTCATAATGAACCTCACTAACAACATCAATAAAATTTTAAAGTTTTTTATGTATTTTTTTTTTTTTTTATTAGTCCTTTCTTTTAAATATTTTTAGTTGCCTAGTGGGACATAGTATTATGCTTTGAGTGTTGGGGAGTTGAAACATCAACTATCTATATATAGAAATAGGCAAATATTTTTTATTGTATAGGTTAAGAACTGGGTTAAAAGGGGCATGTTCCCATATAAAAGGAAACCAAAAGATAAACATGAATAACAACAAAACAAAAAGGAACAAAACAAGAAACTGATAAGAAAAAACCCCTACTGCCTAAAAGATGTTAAGTTTCAATTAAAAAAAAACCAAGCTAGATAAAAGAAAATAGAAAAGGACCAACTAATTAGATTTGAAATAGATGACCAATTTCTTGGCCTTGAGGCTTTCCCCTTTGTTGCTATTTTTTCATCTAGTGCAGTTCCTAATAAACTGGTCTTTTTTCATGCCCCACCTCTTATGCTTCAAATTGGTAAGATTGGATTCCTCCTCCTTATTAGACTCCTTGATATTATCCTCCACTCCATCCCTCTGAGTGCTTTTGTTGCCTTGGGGAGTGACCTCATCGATACCTAAATGTTATTTTCTACACTTTACTTCTACCATCCCATGAACTAGAAGCCCTTTAAGTTTGTCAACTTCATCCACAATTTCATTACACAACAATTTCTAGATTGATATCTTGGTGAATAGCTTATCAAGAGATTGTTTTATTTCTTCCTTATTCTTGGAATATATAACCTTCTAGCCCCTACTAGTAATGGGAAACACATACTCAATACTACCTATGTCCATAACTCTCACTTTATAATCCTCCTATGAAAACTCATCTCTAGTTCCTTCAATTTGATCCTTCCCATCTTTATCGAGCTCAGACTCCATGAAGAAATACTCTTCCCTATCAGATTCTTCCTATTCATTAGGGATGTTAATCACCTCCATGACAATTTATGACCATAATGGTTCCCCCTTCTTGACCAATAATATTATTATCCCTTGGTGAATAATACTTGGAAAGGGATTTCTCTTGAAATTCATAACCATAGCTTCCAAGGATTTCAAAAGGAAAAATGGAAAATTGATAATATGCCCCATGAAGTGGTTAAGAAAGAGAAAGTGATGAGATAATATCACCATATTTTTACCCTCTAATGTGATATAATGCATGATCTACAAACAAACATCAAGCCATTTTCTCAGTAGGTCAGTCTTCATAAACCCTTTATGGGGCACAACCTTGGGTTTATTCTTCTCTTTACTAAAGAAAATGTTGATGAGTTCCCTCTTCCTCTTTTTATCCTTAAAGGCTTTGACCTTCCTCTATTATGAAAATTATTAACCCATGCATGTGAACCTATCTATCCTTCCATCCTTGGGAAAAAACCTTTGACAACCCAGTGTCGTGTCTAACCAATTACTCCATGAAAGTTGCCAGACCTCCTTTAACTATCATATCCTAGACATACTCATCCCCCTTGATGTCCTCATAGGATATGGGTTTGAATCAATCATGATCACCACCCATAATGTGTTTCTACAAGATTCTTATACAAACTTCCTGATTTAACCCCTTAGAAATAGAGTGTGTATTATGGAGCCAAATAAATTATTATTATGGGAGGCTAAATTGAGTAGAGCATGCAAGTCTTTGAGGAATGAAAAATTTATGATTTCCTTACATGTATTGACATCTAATATCTTAAGATGGATTTTAATCATCATTAATAATACCATCATTTCATTATGTAGAGTGTTCTTTATCTATTTTGATAAAAGGAGTGATGTTAGTGGGGAAAGTATTACCTTGTCGGCTAGTGAAGGAGATTTTATGAACCCCTAGATTAGGCATTTTATCGATGATCTTATTCCCTTCTCTATAAACATGTAATATTATCACCCATTTAAAGTGTGACATCATATTTTTACCCTCATTAATAATCCCAAAAATATTCTAGGATGATTGAGTCAGTCCTTTTAAATAATTTATGATATTCATTGAATTGCCCTTGATCTAGAGATACTCCATGCCAAGATTTATTGTGAGATTGATACCCCATAGATTAGTTTGGGCTTCAAAAATGTGATTCATTTAAATCCTTATAGGACTTACATAGGTAGACTTAAGGTTCCCTTGGGAATCCCTGATGACTCTTCCTACTCTTGCTAGACTCAGATTACCTTTAACAACCTCATCAAAGTTTAATTTGCACCAAGTGGGAGGAGGAAAAGACAACTTAACCTTGAATCTGTCAACTTCTTGCTTATGGGATTTACCTAAGATGACAAGATTGAGTTGACTGAGAAAATGGGAGAAATATGGGGAACTAGGCTGATCAAAGGAAAAAGAAAAAGACATCCAATTTTCTTTCACAAAGGCCATGATTATCTTGAAGGTAGAGGAGTGGTTAGGTTTACAGTTATAAAAAATAATAAAGTTTATATAAATCCAAATACCCCAAAAAATATGGGGTAGGGCTAGATTCCACTAGAATTTTAGTGGTGGGGAGTCCCAGGGTGGCTTCCATTGGGTGACCAGATCCTTGATGGTTCATGGGGTTACCCAAGAGAAGTTATAAAGGCTAAAGAAATATCAAAAAATGGAAGAAAAAAAAGGATATGAGAGAAATAAATGCTCAATGGATTCAAACTCCTATTTTTAAAGCACACAATGGTTAGGGATATGGATACCTCTCCTCATAATATTATCCACCATTAGAATCTTATTCTAGGTAGCCATCTAGAAGAAGACATTAATCTTTTGGATGAATTTTTTTATCCAAAGATCATTCTAATTTTCCTCAAGTTTTGCATGTTCCCAAAGAGAAAGATATCCAGATTTAACTGAATAAAAGCTGATATAATAGTCTTTCCAAATTAGAGCATCTTCTTTTGAGAATATGTTGATGTGAATGTTTTGAAGAGTTAAATTTAAGTCTTTTAGGAGAATATCTTGGTGTTGATTTAAGTCTTCTTTATGCAGAATTTTCCACCTTTTTTTGCCTTCAATAACCTCCCAATAATCACACACCTTATGACCAATGGTTTCTTTGAAGAAAGTGAGCAACTTCATATCTTGAAAAGTGGATGTCAGAGGAATTTAGATCTAGGAATACTACCAAAAATCAACTTTTTTGCCTTTGATAATGTTCCATTTAAGACATTTTCTGAGGATATCCTTACCTACTCTCAAAGCTTTCTAAACAGTTAGACCTTTTTTTGGGCCATCATATGTTAGGAAGAAGTGACCTTCTCAAGAGTTTAAGTATTTGGCTTTGATAATCTTAGTCCAAAGGTTGTCTTCCTTTATCACCTTCCAACCTTGTTTAGCTAGGAAAACTTGGTTCATGGATCTCACCCTTCTCAGCCCCAATCCTCCTTTCAAAGTTAGGATACAAGCTCTATTCCATGAAATAAGTGGAAATCTAAATCTATTCTTGGATCCTCTCTAAATATATTTTTTTTGAATTTTCTCATGTTAATCTAACACTTTTCTATGGATGAAAAATAAAGACATGAAATAAACTAGAATATTTTTTAATGAACTCTTGAGAACTTGAAATTTTCTAACCTGTGACAGTAGATTCCCTTTCCACCTAGATAACTTCCTCTAAATCTTGTCTATGAGAGGATTCTAAAATTTAGTTTTCATAGGGCCATCAAAAATAGGAATACCAAGGTATGAGGAAGGAATATTATTAATAATGTATCCTATAATCTTAGAGACCTTTTCTTTTAGGGTGACATAAGTATTGATGAACAAAAAGGAACTTTTGAATAAGTTGACACTCTGACCAAAAACAATCTCATAGATTTCTATAATTTGTTTGAAACACTTGGCTTCTAAAACTAAAGCTTCTCCCATCATTAGTGTGTCATCCATTAATTTTTGGTGAGTGAGAGGTTTGGTATTTGGAGCCACTATGATTCCTTTAATAATGTTAGAATTTTTGGCCTTGTCAATAATTTGGCTTAGATATTAAGCCATTATGATGAATAGGTACAAGGAAAGGGGATATCTTTGTCTAAGCCCTCTTTTTGCTAGGAAGAAACCCCTGGGGATACCATTAATTATAATAAATAACATGGGGGTTGATATGTAGACAGTAATCAGGTTTCTAATAGACTTATCAAAATTGAGCTTGATAAGGATTTGATAAGGAATTTATAGGAGACTCAATCATAAGCCTTATTCATATCCAGCTTGAAGAACATTCCTTTCCTAAAAGAATTAGCTACCAAATGGATGGTTTGATGGGAAATAATAATACCATCCAAGATTTGTCTACCAAAAATGAAGGCTCCTTATTGTTCCACTATCATTTTATCCAACAGTAATTGGATTTTTAAAGATAAACTTTTTATGAAAATTTTATAGAAGGTAGAACACAAGCTAATGGGTATAAAGTCCATCAATTAAATGGCCCCCTATTTCTTTGGGATTAGAACCAAGAAGGTGTTTTTTAAATATTGTAGCATAGTACCAGCTTTAAAGAACTCCAAAACTACCAGATAGACTTTATTTTGAATAATATCCCAAAAAACTTTAAAAAATAATGGAGGAAAACTATCAAGTCCAAGAGCTTTGTCCCCTTACAATGAAAAAACAATGGATCTAATTTAATCATTCAAAGGGCGAAAGAATGGAGGCATTGTCTTCTTGGGAAATAACCCCTTCTATAAGGTTAACCACTTGATCTTCTAACTGACCATCCTGAGAGGGGATGAAAGCCAACAAATTTTTGTAAAATTTTATAATTTGAGTCTCAATGTCTTTTTCCTCTTTGTACTAGATTCTATCTTTCCTTTTTATTTATGAAATGAACAAGTGTTGGTGATTCTTGGATGCATAGGTATCGAAGTACTTAGTATTTCTATCTCCCTCTTTTAGCCAGGACTTCTTAGATTTATACCACTAGTAAGTTTATTCCTTGGCTTCTAGGTTGTGGAAAAGACTTAAGATCTCTTTTTCTTTATCCTATAGGAAAGGGGTAAAATCTTAAGCATTGGTTTCTAATTATATTATACTAATTTCCTCCTTAATAACATGTTTTTGAAGGAAGATGTTCCCAAAAACTTCCTTTTTCCAAATTTTGAGTTTATTCTTGACATTTCTAAGCTTCATGGCCATAATATACATGATAGAGCCTTGGACCAAGAATTTCCACCATTACTTAATAGAATCTTCCAAGGTTTGATTAGAGAGCCACATTTCCTCAAATATAAAATTAATACTTTTAGCTTCAGATATCTTTTTGTTTTAGAACAACAAGTTGTGATTAAAGTTGATCTTGGGAAGAGAAGAAATTAAAATAATAAAATTGAGGTTCCAGTTCAATGAGATCACCCAATCTTCTATTAGACCACGTCAAAGGATTACCCTTTAATTCCACATCAATTAACCCTACTTCAACAATAAAATCACTTAACTCCAACATGATATCATTAAGGGAATATATTCCCCCTTTCTTTTCCCTAAGGGTCAGAGGTGCATTAAAATCCCCTACCACCATCTAGCACTAATTTTTAAGAATATTTCTTATATCTTTCAAGTTATTCCATAATTTACTCCTATCATTCCTAGAGTTTGGATCATATACATTAATGAAGAAAATAAGAAAATATGATTAAAAAAAAGGAATTTTAACAATTAAAAAAATAATGAAAATATACTATTTAGAATATGTTCATATAGTCTTTTTAAATATTCATGAAAAATAAAAATACTAGAGGTAATTTCTTCATTATTGAAGTTTTATTTTTATAAACTCCATAAATACTATAAATATTCTTTCTATTTTAATAATTCAAAATAACTTAAATTCAACAAAATAATAAATTTAAAAATAAATTATATTAAGCAAAATTATATATTTTTCTTAGACACAATTTAAATTCAAGAAAATAATGCATTCAAAAAATAATTAAATAACTAACATTTTTATTAAAATAAAAACTTATTCTTTGTTAAATGCAAATCTTATAATCAAAACTATCTCCAAAGTTATCTAAAATTTAAAATTCAAAAAAAGATAATAATATCTCTATATTAAGTAAAAAATAAAAAATAGACAAACAAATAAATACAATAAATCAAAGCATTCCAATATTAAATAATATAAAATGACATATTAAGTCAAATCCATGCCTCGTTACAAACTAATTATGAACAATACCTTAGAATGTTGATACCTTTCAAATTTTTAATATTTATTAAATAATAATGATGATTAATTCTCATTTAAAATAATATTATATATCAAACATGTTTTATTATGAAAAATTTATGAAATTTAACCATCTATATATATAGAGAGAGAGAGAGGGGGGGCGAATATGATAAAGTAAGGAATTTTAACATTAAATAATATAAAACAATGTCTTAAGCCATGAAACTATCACTACTACATTTACTTCTTGAATAGGATCAATATAGCACTGATCCTCTTATTAATAATTACTTGTTTTCGATGCAAATGTAACGTAAATATGACACATATTCAATGAAAAATGCACTAAAAATACCATAACTTAAAAAATAAAAGTGGGATGCCACATTTTCCCTCCTGTTTCATTTCACTTTCACCTTAAAAGAGACATAAATGAGGAAGAACAAAAATAGATAGCAAAGAGGGAGAGCAAAGGAGGTAAAAAATATAACAAATATTAATAAAAGGAGAAAGGGACCAAAAAAAAGAGAAGAAAGTGACAAAAAAATTATAGAAAAAATAAACAATAAATAGAAAAAAGGAAGATGTATGCCTACTAATAGAGATTTAAGGGGAAAGTAAGGCCAAAGGGGAGGAGTAGAGGGAAATAAATAACATATCCATTTTTAGATGAAGAAGAGAAAAAATATATAACACCCATATGAAACCAAAGATCATAGGTATGTCATTTCTTATTTTATCACTAAATTTAATTTATGTTTATACAATTCCTATAAAAAAGTTATAGTAAAATTTGCTAGAAAATAATGGTAAAAACCTAAAAAAAGATTATGAAATAAACTTTCAAAGAACTACCAAAAACCCTAGATAAAACCTTTGAAAGTTTTTAAAACTCATACTAAAAATTATAAAATAAACCCTTTTAAAAACCTGTAAAAACCCTTAACACTTTTTTCTTTTACATGCATGTTATTTAATCAAATTCCTAATATGGTTTCCTCTCTTTTTCATTTTTTAAGTTGCATGCAAGTGTTTGAGAAAATTACTAATTTGATTTCCTCTCTTTTATTTTCTAGGTTGCATGTAATTTGTTTGAAAAAAATCCTAAATTGATTTCCTCTCTTTTATTTTCTAGGTTGCATTCAAATTGTTGGAGGAAATTCTCAATTGCATCTTTGTTTACTTTTAGTCTAATTTTTAGTCTTTCTCACTATCTCTAATAGACTTAACAATCCAACAAACAAATAATTTAGAAGACAATAAAATGAAAATTTGACCATGTAAATAATATAAAATTTAGACTTAACAAATAGTTTTTTTTTTTTTTTCATTTATTACAAGTTGAATGAATGTTTTAAATAGTAGGTATGTGATGTGGCTAGTAATCCATCGATTGGAAACATCATTATCATGGAATTTAATAATGTGGGTTATGAGGTTCTAGAATTCATGAGACTTAAAAACATGATATTGAAGAGGATTAACACACTCCTCATGACATTATTATTATTATTATTAGAAGAAAAAAAATAATTTAATTTTTAATTACAACTATATATCATTTTTATTGTGAATTCCATTATTTATTAGTTATTAACATAATTTTGGGGATTTGATTATAGGGAAGATGATGTCGAGACAAGTAAATGTCCTTTATTTGCTTTTAGATACCCATAGAGGAATAATTCTTATTTTTTTCAATTGAATTAATTAAATTAATTTTAATAGTATTTTATTTTTTAGGGGTTTTGTATAATAAGTCCAATTGTAATTAGATGGACCCGAGGGGTGATGAGGTGAGGACCATTCAACGTCCTTCCTCTAATACTAATGACATGGTATAAAGGTATAATTCTCATTTTAATTTTTTAAATTTAAATTTCAATTAATTTTAATAATATATTCTTTTCAGAACTTTCATAACAAGTCCACTAGTTATATCAAATTACAAGAGGAAGAGACTGGGACGAGTCAATATTTATCCTTTGTTAATAGGAACCCAATGTGGAAGTATAATTTTTTTTGTTTTTTAAATTGAATAATGTTAATTAATTATAATATTATTTTATTTTTAGGGTTTTATAATAGGTCCACTAGTCATATGGACACATGGGAGGATAAGACTGGGAGGAGTTGACGTCCTTCCTATACTATTAGGGACTTGGCACAAAGGTATTATTTTAATTTTTTTAAATTTAAGTATTTTAATTTCTCATTTTTTAACATTTATTTGTATTTTAGTTCTACATCATCCCATTTTATCTAAATTTTAATTAACATATAAATATCAACCCTAATTAGATAAATTAAATCAAATAAATTAAGATGTTGTAAATACACTTAAAAATAGGAAATTGAAAGAAAACAATTGAAATTGATGAAATAGAATAAATAGAAAAAATACTAAATAGAAAAACTATGAATAAAACTAAACCATGTAAAAGAGAGATGTGCTTAGCTTTTGGATGTGTTTGATTGACTGTGTTGACTGAAAAAATGTAGAAATAGTGATGAAGATGAAAACCCACAATCCTCCTATATGAACTTGATATTTATACGGGCACATATGTTTAGTAGGGTCAATAATGATGGGCACTATTATGTTATTTTGGTATTTTTTCCTTTTACATAATGCTTAAAAATAGGGCACATTTCTATGTGAATGTGTAAATTATGCATATTTTTAATAAATATATATTTTATGATGCACTTGAGGCCAATATATGTCTTATTAAACCTCAAAACCCTGTCATATGCCACAAGGAGATACAACATATGTGAAGGAGTAAAAAGGGGTTAGTAGGTAGAGTTATGCTAGACCTCAACACACCACTATTTTTAGTATTTCTTAAATACCAATACTTTAAAGAGAGATCGAACCTCCATGTAGTTATTTCACTAAAATGCTTTGTGTAATTTTGTTCCTTTCACTATATGAATGCATCTATAATTGGATTTAATACTTGATCATTCTTGGCTAGGGTTGTGTAAACTTGAACTTAGACTTGGCTCATGATTGTTGTGATTTAAGTTGATTTGGAAAGAATAGATAAATTTTGTCTAATATGCACTTATGAATATGAACCTTTGTGATAGAAAGATAAGCTTGTTGAGATCCCTTGAAATGAAACAATTTATTATGATTTTATAGTTATTAAAGATGGATAAAGACCCATTTTAGAGTTTAGGAATATTTAGGCCAACCCTAGGGATATTTTCATTTTTGAATTTTAATTATTTATGAAATAAGGACCTAATCGGTAAACAATGACATGACCGTTATGAATTCTTGTCATGTTGGGCATTCTTATCTGTTTAGGAAAAGTAAAAAAAAATGGGTTCAAGTCTAGACATATAGCTATATAAAGATATCTTTTAGTAGTAAAATCATTTCTATAGATGATGGAATATGGACGTACAATGGAATTAAGTATCTTATTGTGCCTAAGATAACTTAAATAGGAAAAATAAGTGTCAATTAAGTGCACATGTCAATTAATGGTAAAAATAGATAAAATAGACATGATCAAGTATTCTCAACCAAATTTAGGTTACTAAATCCCCCCCCCCCCCACACACACACACCCTTTAGTCTATAAATGCTATAACTATATTAAAGGAAATTCATACCTTAGTGTTTAAGACACACTTTTTCTTTGATATACATACTTCAATCATTCAAGGCACCATATTATTTGGAAAACCCTAAAAAATAGATGAACTAGTTATTTTGTTCATTTAAAAGATTTAACTTGAACATTTTAAATTTTAATTGAATTTTGATAAGTTGTAATTTAAAACTAACTTTTCTAAATTATAAATTATTTTTATTTTAGTAACTTAAAAATTGAACTGAGAGTATGGAATGAATACACCTGAATGTGTGACAAACATGCTGATTTTTGTCACTTTGTTTGGTGATGATGTTTCCTTTAAGAATTTTAGAATTGGTGCCCCTCTAAAATGGTTCCTTAGCCAAACCATTGGATAAAATTTGGGTGTGATCAAACCCCAATTCACATTTGGAAACTAGTACTAATTTTAAGGATTCTTTAAACTTGATTATGTTTGTCAATATTTATAACCCCAAGATAGAAATGGGTTGGAATCCAAATGTATTCACACACATAATTCTAGAGTTCTCAATGATTCCAAGTCATGCACTATGCAACTAAAATATCAGCCATTGTATATGGTTTGTATTTTAAATTACAACATCATGGTATTGTCCTAATATATGAAAACAAGATAATAAGATAATAGAGTACACCATACTCCTATCATGTCCAAAAGACTAGCATAAATTTTTTTTATGCCCTCACTATAATTTTAAAATTTAAAACCATATTTGAATTCTTATTGTAAATTTAAAATTGTGTAATTGAGTGAATTTGATCGTTGAAACTAAAATAAGAGTGCATATGCCTAAGATAGAATGTCTACTGATAATTTAATTTACAATTTTTATATTTTGATTGTGTTCACTCTTTTAAAATAGTGTATCTCATGTATGAAATTCTCACTTAAGTGCCCCATTTTTAGGTGAGTAAATTTTATCCTGAAAAGTCACTCATCTCAAAATAAAGGTTAACTCATAACATGTGTAGTAGGATTCTATCATTATAAATTGTATCATGTGTAAATGTGTTAGCATAGTGAGTTTTGAAATGTGTATATAATTTAAGAGGCAAAGCTTATTTATTTTATTATTAAAGCTCATATAATTAATATGTTAGGAGTGCATGGTATGGATCATGGCACTTATCAAACTCATCAAGCTCAAAAATAACACAACAAAAAACATATATGATATAAAGTTTGACATATATGGGCCAAAGGCCACTTAAAAATACATGTTCAAATATCCTAAAACATGCATAGACATTATAAATATCACAAATAAGGAACATATTCAAATGTCACACACACAAAGGTCCAAGGGACAAATAAATGACATGTTCAAATGTCTCACACCACATAATATATCATAGAGATGCATCAATCCAAGAGTATCACATAAGGGGCAAGGACCAACATAATATACAAGAAAAATTGTAATCTACTATGTACAAGTAAGCAACAAGAATGGAACATAGAATTAGAAAATGTAGTATAAGTTAAGCAGATGTCATGCAATCATATCCTATAAAATAACATATTCATGTACACTATGTGAGATAAAAATGTTAGAAATATATTAGTATCAAATTAAAATATCAATAGTGTATGGTTATATAATGATAATGCCTACATACCATCACCTATGAATAAGATGTCCCCAACATTGAAAGGATAATGAATAGAGGAGAGTCCAACATATTAATCTCTAGAAATGTTGGTATGTCAGGTACAACACTTCATAGATATTCATGAAATGTATGTGTGATATATAAATAATATTATATATACCAATCATGAGATAAATAACATATTAAAAATATGTAAACTAAATTTAAAATCATGTCTAGGCCTTGATTTTGTGTTTTTTGATAGTTTGAATGTTTTTTTTTTTTTTTTGACATTTTTAGAAAATAACAAGGCTGAAACTGAAATGAAATAAGGTGTTAAACATAGAGGAATCTAAATTAGATATAAATAGCTTGCAATATGTGTCTATGATAGCAATGTACTTAGAGAGATTGATGACAAGGTGAAACATGAGTAAGATGCCCCCATTGTGATATTTAGAAAAATGTAAGAACAATAAGAGTATGCAAGAATGGTGATTGTGTACTCTCATTTCATCAAATATATAGTTTTATAAATATGTCATAGATGCTATCAATATGTCTTCAAAAAGAGGACATTTTGTATGAAAAACAATGTTTTGCATGCTAAAATTGACTAGGATAACTATAAATTGGTAGTAATAATGCTCAAGCTTTTGAAATGTATTTTTTGGGTAGAAAATTATAAAGTATAGGTTTATCCAATTAGGACAATTTTATTGGGTGATTCTATCTAAGTTTGGTGGTTTTATCAAGATTGAAAAATTATTGTGTTAATGTAAACTATAAAAACAAAGAGGACACGGATTGTTTAAGAATAATTGACTCCTATTTTGAGATAATTAGATATGGGAGTTGAAAATAGGAGGGAAAAGAGGCCAAATATGTAAATAATAAATCCAATGGTGTAGAAGAAAGGATAAAGTGATCACATGTGCAAACAAATAGAATAATAAGATGCAAAAATCTAGAAACTATGTATAATCAAATTTTTATGTATTATTGTGAATTTTTTAAAATGTTTTTGAGTTTTTAGAAATGCAAAAGATATCTTATGATCTCAATATTATCACAAAAATATGAGTGGTAAGTGAATGATCCTTGATGAGTAATCATTGTTTGCTCCAATATTGGTTGAAGGCCTAGTTTTTTCAATTTTTCCTTAATTTTTCCATTATCTTGTGAAATCTTAATCATGGAATTTTCATTTTTGAATGTGATATCATCATGATCCTTAAATAATATTTCCACCATGTCTCTCATCCATGATCTACCCAATTTTTCATTATAGTTATCTAATGTAGGATCAACATGAAATATGATAGAACGTGTTTTTGATTCAAGTGTGACTGGTAACTCAATGGATCAAATACAACATTGAGGCCTTGAAATATTACCCAAGTGTTGATGATAATGTCCAAGTATTTAATAAGTGTTATGTTACATATATTATCTTTTAAAAAAAATGTTATTTCAATATTAGTACATTTCTTGCCATCAATAAGGAGGTTGATAAACAAAGGTTCAATATAAGAAGAATGTTTATTTGTGACTTCCTTTATGTTACCCTTAGCATATTCTTCTTGAATTTTATATTATTTGAGTAAAAATACCATTTTAAAAATATTTTATGTTGATATTATTTTCAAAGAAGCCTTTCCTTATGGTGACCTATGTTGTTCAATATGTAATTATGTATTCTTTAATTTTTACTTTTGTAACTATTCCTTTGGATTTTTTCAATGTGTAATGTGTTACTTTATGCATGTGTGACAATGGTAGAATACTTAGTGATTAAATTTTTATCATAAAAATCCATAAGCATGCCAAGAGGTTGTTTATCTTTTGAATTTTATATATGTATAATAGTTTGCATAGCATTGTCTTGATAAACTCCTAGAGAAATATGTGTTAACAAAATATGAGATAAATAATCATCCAAGGGGTTGAAATTCAAGTTGAGTTTTTTATCATATTTCATATCAACTATGGTTGTCTCATCTCAATCACTATCATATTAATTGGAGACATGGCCATATTGCACTTCTGAATTTATCACTAGAGAGATGTTTTTTTTTCAATTTTATTAAATCTATTTATATTTTTGAATGTAGTTCAGATCCAATGGTGGATCAATTTGTTAAAATTGTACCATACCTTTATCAATGTTTTTTTGTTTACGTATTGATATTGAACACATTTTTATTCACTTTTTCTTACTTTTCTTGTAATTTTGGAAATTCTTTTGTGCTTTTTCCATTTATATCTCCAATTTCTCAAGTTTATTCATGTATAATTATTCTCGTTCAATGTGTTTTTTGGTATTACTAGATTCACCAATATCATATGTGAATTTTTAATCCCATGGAATAATTTTAGAAGGTGTAATAATGTGCATATAACTCAGTTATGATTGATATGGCTTGACTTTACAATATCGAAAAGGGGAATCATAATTAATAAACTTGTAAGAGTATCCCTCATGCATAAATTTTATTCATATATGTAATTTATATGGCATTGAATCCATCATATGTATCTAAGGTCTTCCCAATAATAAATTTTAATTCAAATAATCACATATAACATGGAATAAATTAGGTATCATTTTTTCCCTAATGTTATATTTAAGGTGATCAAACTAGGAACTGGTTTTGAAGATCCATCAATTCCTTTAATAGTTTGATTTATTTTTTGAACACTAAAAATATTTAAGCCTAAATTTTTTTTATGAAAATACTATTAAAAATGTTCATTCTATATCTAACATCAATCAATATTCTTTTAAAACCTATTTTTTGTGTTCTTACTTGGATATACAATGGTAGATTTTGCATAATTATATCTTAAGTTGGCAAATATTCATTATTAAAAGTTATTCTTATGACTTAATATTTAAAAACATTCATGATTGAAGGAAATTTAATAGGTTGTGTATCAATATTAATGACAATATCCCTTAATACAACATAAATATTATCTTTATAGACTAATGAGGTATTCAACAAGTCCAAAATAGAGATTTTAGAAAGAGTATTCCTTAATTGATTAATAATATCATATCCTTTAGATTTATTTACATGGCATGTGGGAGGAGTGGGTGAGGGTGAACATGTTAACTACCATTTTTGATGTGGTGGTCTGCCTCATTGATTATTAACAACATAGACCATGGTGCCTAATATAAGCGATGGGATAATAATTAGAGTGAGATGATAGATGTTAGAGCCTTGGAGTGTAGGTCAATCAATGAAAGGTATCATATATGCCCTTTATTGTCTAGTTGTAATTGGTAACATTTATAACTGAATATTAAAATAATGATAATCTAGTGGTGTTTGAGAATGCCTTTGAGTAAGATATATAGCATCAAAACATATAAGTTATCTTATTCATAGGTTATTCTTGGTTTAAAAAAAAATTCCATGAAAGATGTTGGTATTTTATCACCTATAGCCATATGATTTTATTATAATCACAATAAAAATAAAATAGAAAAATTAAAATATGAAACCTAAGAGGTTGGAACCTTAAGGAAAACCTATGGTTTAGACAAGGTTTGATTGATACGTGGGTTGACCAAATGTTTCTTTTGACTTGAATTCATATAAAAATATCAACCCTAATTAGATAAATTAAATTTAATAAATCAATGTGTGGTAAGTACACTTAAAATATAAAACTAAAGTAAACAATTGAAATTGATGAAATAGAATGAACATGAACAAGACTAAACTATGCAAAAAAGAGATGTACTAAGATTATGGATACATTTGGTTGAATATGTTGAATGAAAAAATATAGAAATAGTGTTGAAGATGAAAACCTATAATCCTCCCAAAATATTATCCTTGTACTTTGTACGAATAGGTATGCCCAGTAGGGTCAATAGTGATGGATAATGTTATCCTAGGTTGGTGTTTCTATCCTTTTATAAAATGCTTAAAAATAGAGAATAGTTGTGTGTGAATGTGTAAATTATGTCTATTTATGATAAATTTGTCTATTTTGATGTTTGTGAGGCTAACATATGTCCTCTTGATGCTCAAAAACCTAGCTTGTACCATAAGGAGATAAAACATATGTGAAAGAGTAAAAAGGGGTTAGTGAGTGGAGTTATTTTAGATATCAACACCCCATTGTGTTGAGTACTACCTGCAGAACAATACTCTAAATATGGATCAAACTTATATGTAATTTTCCCACTTTAATGTTTTTTTTCAATTATGATCCTTTGATTATATAAGTGTATCCATAATTTGCTTGAAAACTTGATCATGTTTGGTTAGGGTTGTGTAAAATGGAGCTTAAAATTAATTCATGACTACTTTAAATGTTTGTAATCTTATTTGGAAAGAAATGCACACTTGTGTAAATAAGCCTTCGAGATAGATTGATAATCTTGTCAAGATCCCTTAAAATGAAATAATTGATTATGATTTTATAGTGATTAAAGAGGCATAAATACCCAAAGGAGAGATTTGGAATATTTAGGCTGACCTTAAGGATACTTTAATTTTTTAATTTTGACTATTTGTGAGGGAAGGAAAAAATAGGTAAATAGGGATAAAAACATTAGGCATTATTATCCATTCAGTAAAAGTATATAGTTTTGGGTATGAGTCAAGACACACATACATATGCATAAATTTGTTTTTAACAATAAGATCATTTATATAAGTGATAGTAGATGGCCTTGCAATGAAATTAAGTCTCTTCTTGTACTTATGATAGGTAAAATAGGTAAAATAGGTTTCAATTAAGTGCACATGTCAATTAATGGTGAAAGGGGATAAAATAGACATATTCAAGTATTCATGACCAAATTAAGGTTACTACACATCCATGCCTCATGATCACTATACATCGACCATTAAGAGAGCTGTAAAACCCTCTTGTGTGTAAAATAAATTACATGCAACCACCCCATCTAGTATTGACAAATTTTTCTAATGTAATTTTTAATGGGATGTTAGAGATGCCATACCACACTTTTATGATGATCATCCTTCTCATCATACACTGGTTGAGTTTAAATACCGATCGGATGGGAGTATAAAAGCTAATTTATATGTGAATGATGATACAAAAATATATAAGGATGCTTGAGGTGAGTACGTATTTAAATTTATGTTATTAATGTTTCTATATTCTTATTATCTAAGTTTATCAATCTATAATATTTTTAGTTTTTTAATTTATTTAAAATATATTTGACATTCATTTTTGTAATTTCATATATTTTTACCAAAGAATACAAATGCATTATTAAATGATATTTTGTGAATTTATTATCTTCTCTATGGTAAGTTTCTAGAGGAACACAAAAAATGGTTCACAAAAAGAGTTGAAGATGTATTCGACAACACCTATTATAACATAAAAGAAATTGAAAAATATGAAAAAAATATGCTTAATAGGATGAGGAAGCATATGAAGATAAGGTTTACAAATACATATAAGTATTTATTTATTTATTGTATATCTACTTCTAATCTTTTTTTTTAAATTTAATTCAGAGCTTTCATACTAATGAAATATAGATGTAGAGAGGAGAAGACTTTGACCTTCCATTGTGAATAATCTTTGTTGGTTAAAGTTGTTGTGTGTTAACTGGATCTAAAATGATATAAATGAGGAAGTAGGTAACTTAATTTTTTTGTTGATATGTGAAAATTTGTGACCTTTTTATACTAAAAATATGATAAGTTTTACATTTATTGTAATCAATATAGAGGTCAAAACTAGCCAAAATAATGTGAAGAATCAAGAGTAGTTAAGGGCATCTTGGTGAGTTATTCCCTGGGGTGAATAAGATTAAAAATTAACAAATTTAAGTTTTTTAATTTTTTTTTAAATAAGTTTTTAATTTTTTTATAAATAAGATTAAATCATATTTTATGATAGACATATTATTGCAAGACCAATGGAATGATTATAGGGCCACAAAATAAGTGATACTTTTTTTAAAGAGCTAGGTTGAGGCATAGAAGCTTTCAAAACATGGGCCTACAAAATAGATTTCGTGCTGATAATAAATTTACTATATAATTAATAGTGTAAATTATATCTTTTTTGATACAAGGGAAAAGTGGATCTATGACAAGCAATGTAAATTGTAACCTTATAAAACATTTATATGATAATTAAATTATACCTAATCTTTAAGTACATAAACACTTTGTCCTACTTCATGGTGTTGATATTGATGAGAATGATGATGATGATCTCGATTATATTGATGATAAGGACACCTTAATATACATCTCTCACACCCTGAGGAGGAGGAGAAGGATGACTAAGATTTAATAGGATAGATCAATTGTATTTTTTTTTTAATTTGTAAGGGAGATTATAATAATTTTAGTCCCTTTAACATTATACATTATTGTATTTATATAAACATCACAATTTATAAATTTCTTAAATATTACATATAATTTTTAAATACTATCATTATATTAATATTTTTTATATATAAACACACACAATATATTTAAAGAATATATATATATATAATAAATAGAAATAATAATAGAATATATAATTACATAATTTATATATACATTAATTTTTAATATATAATAATAATATATAATTTCATGTATATTTATTAATTATTATTTAAGTATATTTTTTTTTTTTTTTTTTTCATTAATTTTTCATCATGAATCAGGTGATAAATGGACATTATTGTTTGTCACAACTATAGTGCACATAAAATGCAAAAACGGTGTAGCAAAAAGTACTAAAATATGTCTAATCACATCATTTTTTTGGAATTATGCTGCTAAGGCCAACATAATTTTCTAAATATTTTAGTGAAAAAATTTAGAAAACCATTGATTTCTAATTCAATTTCAACCCAAAATGAGGCACAAATTAAACTAAATATAACAATGTATCTTATGCTTACAAATATGTATACGATTAAATCATAGGCTCTAAATTCTTTATTAGGTTTCAAAGTATAAATGTTGTAAACATAATTTAAATTTTTCTTAGAAACAACTTAAATTCAAGAAAATATTGCATTAAAAAAAAATGTATATATTTTATTGTTTTCCAGTAAAAATAATAATCTTAATGAATTACCAAATCGATTGTTACCATTACAAATGCATCATACTTTCAATGTTATATACTTGTTATATTATACAACCTTTTTTGTACTTATTCTTTATAATACCAATAATAATGATATTAGATCACCAAAAAAATTAAAGAAAAATAATAAGACATATTTACTTAAAATACTAACCTTAAAATTTTGTAGATTTGATCAGGTCAGTAAGAAAAATACTTACAAAATAATTAAATATTAGATTGTAAATTTGCACTATAAATAATGGAATTGTAAGTGTTAGAGTATAAATGCAGTAGACATAATTTACTCTTAAAAAATTTTAAATAAAAATAAAATATAGTCAGATATTCATTGTTAATATTGATTGGAAATAACAACATTATAAGTAATTAATTTTAATTAAAGTCTATTTTTCTAACATCTATAAGAAATATTATGCCTATTATAAGAAAATATATATTTCTATCAAAAAAAATCCTTTTTATATTTATGAAATAAATGCAATCAAAATTCAACAATTTAACAATACATTAAAAAACAATTATATTTAATAAAATTATATATATATATATACATATATATATATATATATACATATATATATACATATATATATATATATACATATATATATATATACATATATACATATACATATACATATACATATACATATACATATACATATACATATACATATACATATATATATATATGTGTGTATATATATATATATATATATATATATATATATATATATATATATATATATATATATATATACATATATATATATACATACATACATATGTGTGTGTGTGTGTGTGTGTATATGTATATATATACTCTTACTTAAAATTAAAAAATCATCTCAATAAATTTCTATATCATTTATTACAACTTAAAATACATCATAAATATTGAATTTGACTACTAAATACATCACCAAAACAAATATAATTCTTAAAATTCACTTTCATCTCTGACATATATTAATAAATGTCAAATAAACATCTCCAATTTTAATTCTATAAATACATTTATTTTTAGATTATGCAACAACACAGCTCCGAAATTCTGAAATTTCTATAGTAAAGTATACACACACACACACACACATATACTTAAAATTAAAAAATCATCTCAATAAATTTTCATATCATTTATTACAACTCAAAATACATCATAAATATTGAATTTGGCTACTAAATACATTACCAAGACAAATACAATTTTTAAAATTCACTTTCATCTCTGACATAGATTAATAAATATCAAATAAACATCTCCAATTTTAATTCTATAATTACATTTATTTTTAGATTATATAACATAACTTCAAAATTCTGAAATTTCTATAATAAAGAAAAAACAAAATATTTCTAACAATAAAGATGCAACCTAATCCCCTAACAATTACATAATATCAATCAAAGAAAAATTTAAAATAGATTTGCATTTTTTCGAAAGATAAAATCAAATCTATTTGATTTTGTAAAGGTTGTGCATTTGATTAAGTTTCTCAATGCCAAAATCAAATAAGTATTTATTTCATTTTTGAAAAAACATTTAGCACAAACATTATATACCAAAAAGGGGTGGAATATTCCATTAAATTAGGTCATTGTCATTACAACAAATTCAATGCTTAAAATATCCTCAATCAAAAGCTTACCTTTCAATAACTCTTAGATAAAATGTATATTTCACTAATTTGAACAAATATAAAAAGAAGTAATCAATTATTAAATTTCTTTATAAAAATTGATAAGTAAAATAATATAAGTACTCTATGATCACAATTATCAAAAGGAAAAAATTATGTAACATCATATAATTTTTTAAAGTTTTTGTAAACAAAATAAGCATGGAAAATAAATTTATTAACATATCAACATTTTTTCCATGCATATAAATCAAAATAAAAATTACATATTCATAAGTACAATAACAAAATCAATAGAAAATATTTTCTAAGGTATTTATTTTTATTTAAAAATTATTTAATCCTTTTTAGAATTGGATTAGGGGAGAATAGCCTAATCAACTATGGTATAAGTTGTTTTAATGAATGTCAATTAAATGAATTCATGGTTTGTTGTCATGGTTTTTTAAAATAGAAAAAAATTGGTGGAAATTCATTTTTTGTTAAATGGCTAAAAATTTTGAATTTTACTTGAAATTGTCAAAAAAATTGAAAAAATTAAAATTTTTAATTAATTAATTAAAAATATGGTCAATTCTCTTTTTACCCTAAAATATTTAAAAGTACATTGAACCTCCCATGTAAAAATCCATTAACATTATCCATAATTTGCAACAATTATTTAGCTTTTCATAAGTTATGCAAACACATTAATTTTTCATAAGTTGTGCAAATTGAAAAAAAAAATCAGCTTCCATGCAATTTGTAAAAACTTTTTCAATTCTTATGTAATTTGCAAAACTTGTTCAGCTTCCGTGCAATTTGCAAAAAAAATTTAGTTCCCATGCAATTTACAAAAAAAAATCATTTTTTGTACAATTTGTAATAAATTTTTTAGTTTTCATGCAATTTGAATTTTTTTTTTCAACTTTTGTACAATTTGGAAAAAAAATTACGCTTCCATGTAATTTGCAAATTTATTTTGGGTTTTTTGTGCAAATTGCAAATTTGTTTTGGGTTTTCATGCAAATTGCAAATTTGTTTTGGGTTTTTATGAAAAATATAAATTTGTTTTGGCTTTTTGTTTAAATTTTAAAACTGATTTAAAATTTCATTCTATTGAAAGATCTTTTTGAGTTTTTCCTTTCTATATTATTTCAAATTCTATTTTCACAAGTCATACAAATATAAATCACACTTCCCCAAATAATGCAAATATAAATTATATTTCTAAAAATTGTGCAAATAAGATTTTCACTTTCTTGGCCAAACAATTTACAATTTTTTTCTCTCCAATCCCATGCAACTACTGTGATTATTTTCCCAAGTTGTGCAAGTGAGACTTATTATTTCCTGAAGCTTCATGTTTAAAATAAGATTATCAACATGTATATCAAGTGTGGTGATTTCAAAAATTCTCGTGAAGTATTTGATAAAATGACATAGTAAGATAACTTTGCATGGAATGTGGTGATTGCAAATTATGGAAGGCATGGGTGGCCTCACCAAGTTTTGGCACTATTTCATCAAATGTAACGAACAAGGGTCCAACCTAATCACTTTATTTATACCAACATACTCCCAACCTATGCTAAAATAAGATCTTTGGAATAGAATATGGACATCTATGTAAATATAGGCTCCAAAAAATACTTATATTCTTTTCATGTAAATGTTAAATTTTGTTTTGCAATTTTTAGTTGCAAAATTTTGTAAGCGCAAACTCACAAATGTAATTTTTATAAATGCACAATGTCACTATATAAATCTCAAATTGTGTAATTTTGATTTACACATTTCAAATGATGTAAAATCACCAAAGCATTTTTTTACCATTCAAGTGGTGCAATTTTATAATCTTATTTTTGTATGTAGTGCAATTGCATCAACACACTTTTATACCATCTAAGTGATGCATTTTTGTAAACTCATTTTTGCAACTTCTAAAATACAAAAAAAGTGGTTATACACTGTAACCACCTCCTCGTGCTATAAATATGAGTGTAAGGTTCATTGTAAAGGGACTTTTGGCAGTGAAACTTAGTAGAAATTTTTTAAGGATGAGATTGTATTTTTGACTCAATAAAGATTTGAACGGTGAGATTTTGTAGACTTTGTGTTTAGGATTTCTTTATGAGTTATAATTTTGTATATGATTCATCTGTCTTTATATCTTTAATTTTAATTATTTTCTTAATCACTAAAAAATTATCAAAAAATGAGAATTTCACATTAAGTATTTCTTTTAGAATCTTCTTGTGTTATTCCTATGAATGTGAAATCTCAATAGGGTTTAAGCAATATTTTAATTGTGTTTTATAGATAAATATGGGATGGTTGTCTTTGATTTGCTATCAGTATTAAAAAATTCTCTATGTATATTTTTCACTCTTAAATGTGCAATTTTATTTTTATCACCCATTGAATGAGATATATTTCTATGCACATGGTGTTTTCTCCTTCTTGAACTATTCTTATAAGTTTTTGCATTTAGCTACCCAGAGCTATCTTTCATTTTTCCTAGGGTTATTATGATAGTTTTTGTGTTTAATTGACTATAATAACCTTGTTCTCTTTTATTCCTTTTATTTTTATATTCTTCCCTTTTTATATTATTCTCTTCTTTCCCCTCATTTCCTTTTTATCTCCTTTATGTAATTTTAGGTTAAAAGTATGAAACCCTTAATAAATAAATATTTTTAATATAAATAAATTTGAATAGATTTTTCATTGATTTTCTCTTTTTAGCTTTTAATAAAGGTATCTCTACCTAATAAGAAGAGAGGGATTTTATTCTACATTGTTGACCAATGTAAGGACTCCACACTGTTGACTCAAATTCATCAATTTGTCCTCTTGACAAATTTTTGAGTCAATAGTTTTTCGTGACTCCACTGGGGACCAAAGTGCTTTATGTACATGATTTTTAGACATTTCAAGAAACCTGCTTAGAATGGACGTTGGTGACTCTATTGAGAAGTACCTAGTGCCTATATTTTCCTAATTATAAAAATGGTGTTAGTCCATCCCAACCTGAATGATCCTCATATCCCATGGGGAAAATATTTTGGACTATTGATTTTGGCCCAATACAATGAGTTCACATTAGGGTAAAGAAATAAAATTTTAAATTTCTTTGGATAAAATGGTCAAGATGAAAATAAACATATTTAGGCCTTCATAGTGTCTTGTATCACTTTGGCAGTTATGTATGAAGATGTTTTTGTGATAATTTTTGTTAAAAAATTCATTGGACTTGATGTCAAGTGGTTTTGGAACTTAGAAGATGGATGTGTTATTGATTATAACTCTTTGAAGAATAGGTTCCTACATAGATTCAAATAAATTATGAATTTGTGTTTACTTTTTTAGAATTATTTTAAATTTAAAAATGAGATGATGAGTAAATGAGATAGTTTGTAACATATTTTAATAAACTATTGAGACTGATCCCTCAAAAAAATTAGCCAAGTCTCAACAATCAACTCTATATTTTCATTGGTTCTTTTCATACAGAGATCAAGTTCATATTTATGAGGAACAAGGTAAATGACTTGGTGGATGCACAACAAGACACTATCAAGATTGAAGATGATTTGACCATGTTTAAAATGTTGAATAAAGAGGTTTCAAAAGGTGCTACAACTTTTGAAAATGATGACTAAGAAATAGTGAAACCCGATACAATCAAAAGTCTATAATATTTAGAAAAGAGAGTTTGAAGGCAAGTTTATAATCAAATATGTTGAAAATCTAATAGAGAAAAAGAGAAAGTGATACATGTCACATATAATTATTTCAATTTCATAATTATGAAATAATATGAATAGTTGAAAGAACTAATGATTGATCATGATACTGATGAATAATTTGACTTCCCCTTTGGTTAAAAAGAAAAATATTTTTATATTTCACCAAAGTACTTAAACCCCATGGTCGTAGGAGAAAATGGGTTATCTAAGAAATAATCTATAAAATCACAAACAAAAAGGAGTAATAATACAGAGTGTGGTGTTATACTTTTTAAAAGAGGAGATATTGTGAAACTAATTTTCAACAAAGCAGATGATCCCTTCTCTATCATAATGAACAATTCAATAGTCAAAAATGAATATTCCTCAGGGATTTCATTTTTAGGGTTTACCATAGAAGTATTATCTACAAGATCTAAATCCAAACAAATCAAGCCTGAACAAATTGAAAATCATAATTGTATCAATATTGAAGTCAAAGAAGATATCAATGTAGGAAAAAATGAATGGTGCCCAAAAATTATTACAAGTGAAATGGAAATTGTAAAGACAAAGGAAATTGATAAAGATGATGATGATAATTCATTTCTACCATTGGAAGTGATTCATAAAATAATTTCAACACTTAATTCTTCAATATAATCATATTATGGTTCTAGCATAGATATGTGACACATTTGTATCCAATTTAGATATTATATTTGTTACAAATACATTTGAAGTCATCCAAGAAGACATTGGAAAAATTTGGTATTGCTCAGAAGTGCTCATAGAATATCAAATAATTTATAATGATTTCATTTTAAAACAAGAAAATATTGTTGATTTATTCATTCATGATCATCTTTGTGTAAATGATAAATGTAAGTTCATCTTCCCACCAACTTGCTCACTATTGCTCCATGTGTTCGGCGTTCATAAGTCAAATCAATTATTTCAAAATTATAAGTACTTCTCCTAACCGGTGAATGGTTTTATATAATCTTATCATTTTAATTGACTCACTATAAATAGTTATGCTTTTCCAAATTTGGCTTGTTTCTTTGTCCCATTTCATTTTGGTGTGCAAGTGTTATTTTGTAATAAACACAATAGTCTGTCTATTGCTCCTCCTCTATATTTTAGTCTTTCTACCTATACATATTTGTAGTAGTGATCTCTACCTGAGAAATATCATAGGTAATAACATGATTTGATAAGATGACAAAATAGATAAGTTTTTCATGAATCTCTTCAATAAACAGGTGGTCAATGTACAAATTTTTAGAACATGTGATCTGACCTGACAACGTATGTTCATTTTTGATATGATTAAGATGGGTAAACTAGCTATCAGTTGGTTAGATAAGAATATGCAAATGTGATATATAGAAGTTTTTAGACCATGAATGGTAAATTTTTTGTATAATTAAACATCGACTCCATATTGTAATGGATAAGGCTCGAGTCACATATTGAGATTTGTTTATTTTCAAAAATTCAAAATATTGACATTGTAAAGTCAAGGAATAATTTTTTTTAGTGGCAAAAAATAAATTTGTTAAATTTTGTAAGTCAAGCCACAAGGTTCATCATTTTTGAGTATATGAAATAAATACACTTCTCTCTTCATATTTTAGTTTGTGTAAAAACACATAACTAAAATACCTGTGTATAAACTATCTTTTTTGGATATGTGAAATCACCTATTAAGTTGAGTACTTAACCCTCACATACACTATCTTTTGACATGTGACAACTATTGAATGGCTTGAGGACCCATCCCTTTTTATTTAAGATCAAATATTTTTTTCAAATCTATCAAAGTTGCTATTGAAGACTCCATTTCTCAATGGATAAAATGTCAGCCTATGAAACTAGAGAATCTAAGTTCTTTTCATTCCTTGTAGTTTGAAAGACCAATCGGAGCCCGCTATTGTCATGATTTTTGAAAATGAGTAAAAAATGGTGGAAATTTATTTTTTCCTAAATGACTAAAAATTTTGAATTTTGCTTGAAATTACCAAAAAAAATTAAAAAATTCAAATTTTTAATTAAAATTTTGATTAATTAAAATTTTATGGCCGATTTGATTTTTATCCTAAAAAATTTAAAAGTGTATTTGAATCTCTCATGTAAAAATTCATTAGCATTCTTTGTAATTTACTAAAATTATTTATCTTTTCATGAGTTGTGCAAACACACGTTATTTTTTCATAAGTTGTATAAATTGTGAAAAAAAATCAGCCTCCATGTAATATGCAAAAAAAAAAATTAGTTCCTATGCAATTTTTAAAAAAGAAAATCAGATTTCATGTAATTTGTAAAAACTTTTTCAATTCCCATGTAATATGCCAAAACTTTTTCAACTTCCGTGCAATTTGCAAAAAAAATTTCAGCTTCTATGCAATTTTTTAAAAAAATCCACTTTCGTGCAATTTTCAAATTTATTTTGGGTTTTCATGCAAATTAAAAAAAAAAAAAAAAAATTGGAATTTCTTAAAATTTTATTTTGGTTTTCTGTGCAAATTTCAAAATAGATTTAAAAATTTATTTAATTGCAAAATATTTTTGAGTTTTTCCTCTCTGTGTAATTCCAAATTCTATTTTCACAAGTCATAAAAATGTAAATCACACTTTCCCAAGTCATGCAAATGAAAATTACATTACCAAAAGCTATGTAAATAAGATTTCTAATTTCTCAACTGAGCAATTTATAATTTTCTCTTTCCACTCCCATACAACTACTATGATTATTTCCCCAATCCATGCAAGTGAGACTTATTCTTCCCAAAAGATTCATGTTCAAAATAAGATTATTAACGTGTATATCAAGTGTGGTGGTTTCATAGATGCTTTGATTTTTTTGACAAAATGACATAGCAAGACAACTTCTCATGGAAGGTGATGATTGCATATTATAGAAGACATGGGCGACCCCACCAAGTTTTAGCACTATTTCATCAAATGCAATGAATAGGTGTCCAACCAATCACTTCAACTTTGTCAACATAATCCCAAACTATGCTTAAAATAAGAGCTTTGGAATAGAATGTGAACATCCATGTAAATATAGGCTCTGGAAAATGCTTCTAGTCTTTTCATGTAAATGTTAAATTTTGTTTTGTAATTTCTAGTTACAAAATTTTATAAGCACAAACTCAAAAATATAATTTGTGAAAATGCACAATGTCACTTTGTAAATCTCAAATTGTGTAATTTTGATTTACACATTTCAAATGGTGTAAAATCACTAAAGTATTTTTATACCATTCATGTGGTGCAATTTTTTAACTTATTTTTGCATGCATCGCAATTGCATCAACACACTTTTATACCACTTACGGGCTGCATTTTTATAAACCTATTTTTGTATTTTCTAAAATACAAAAAAAGTGGTTATGTACCTCAATCACCTCTCCATGTTATAAATATGAGTGTAAGGCTCATTATAAAGGGGCTTTTTGTAGTGAAACTCTACAAAAAAATTTGAAAGATGATATTGTATTTTTGACTCAATAAAGATTAGAATAGGGATATTTTGTAGACTTTGTGTTTAAGATTTCTTCATGAGTTATAACTTTGTGTATCAATCATCTATATCTGTATCTTTACTTTCAAATTTTTTTTATAATCACTACTAGATTTTCAGAAAATAGAAATTTTACATTGAGTATTTATTTTAAAATCTTCTTGTGTTATTTCTATGAATATGAAATCTTGGTGGGGTTTAAGTAATATTTTAATTATGTTTTACAAGTAAATATAGGATGGTTGTCTTTGATCTACTATCATTATTTTATTTTATTTTTTAAAGTGTATGTTTTGTACTCCTAAGGGTGTAATTATGTCTTCACCACCCATTTAATGAGAGAGATTTTCATGCACATGATATTGTTCCCTTCTTAGACTATTATATTAAGTTTCTATATTTATCTACCCAAAGTTGTCTTTCATTTTTCCTAGAAATATCATGGTAGATTTTATGTTTAATTGACTATAATAACCTTATTCTCTTTTTTTTATTGCATTTCTCTTTTCTTCCCTTTTTCTGTTATTCCCTTCTTTCCCCTCATTTCCTTTCTATCTCCTTTATGTACTTTCAAGTTAAAAGTATGAAACCCTTAATAGAAAATATTTTTGTTGTAAATAAATGTGAATAAATTTTAAACTATTTTTTATTTTTTGGCTTTTAATAAAGGTAGCTCCACCTACTAATAGGTGAGGGACTTTGTCCTGCATTGTTGACTAACCTATGGACTCAGTTCCCACACTATTGACTCAAAGTCACCAATTTGTCCTCTTAATTTTTTTTTAAACCAATAATTTTATAATATTTTGAATCTAATAATGTGATGAATATAGAAAATTGAAATTCCAAACAACATTCTAAAAGTTATAATATGAAGGATAAATAATAATTAAACTATTAAATGATGTGTATGAATATCTTAGATATAAAGGTGCAGAAGATAGAATGATTTTCTGAATTGATTCATCAAATTATTTAAAATATCTCTTTATTAAAGCCTAAACACAACCATTAGGATCTGGACACTACCACTGATGCTTATGTCTTAGTTTTGACACTTCTATCTAGCTCAAGATATATAATATTTTATGGAACAACCACCTATGCATGTTAGGGTTAACTTTCACCTTGTAGGTTATCAACTAAGATTTTATATACATGTTCCCATAATTAATCTTTTACTCAAAGCCCTAGGTCCTCCAACTTGGCATGCCACCTTTAAAAATGAGGGTTAGTGGGCTCAAGTGTAGTCTATTTATTATATTATTTTAGTTATTTATAGCTTCGACGTTGAAGTTTATCTCAACAAACTAGTGTGTTGGCCCTATCACATGAGATTTAGGTCTTGCATGCTCACTTAAAATGCACAATGAAAGACTAACTCTCAAATTTTTTTTAAAATAGTAATATATGTTTGTTCATACCTTTCTCTTTGTGTAATTTCAAACAAAGATTATTTAACAATGCAAATATACTACTATGATCCTTCTAGTTCTAGATGAAATTATTATTATTACTACACCAATCACCATCATTATCTAATATTAGTGACTTAGAAAATAAAAATATACCAATAACAAGAGACTACGAACTAACTCATATCCAGGTCTAGTACTTAGTGTATTATATCATTCAAGACACAAATTAGCAAACTCTGATATCTCATATTAGATGCTTAATGAACCAAAATGGTAAAGCGTCATCATCTATTCTCTAAAAGATCATCATTACAAAATATTTCAAAAGGGTTATTTATACTTGTTTTTCCCTAACCAAGTGTTATAATCATTAATGTTTTGAGTGAATGGTGCACAAACTCTCAAAAGACTAAGATTCATGAAACTTATAATAAGTTCTTCATAAAGACCTGGGTCCTTGTGCCCCTAGATCATCGCTCTATGAAATTTATTTGTGGCCATGTGTTTCATTCCTTGCGAGCTGGTGAAACACCTCCAATAAATAAGGTCAAAGTATCCCATATGAATTACTCTTCTAACTTCTCCCACTTCCCACATGCTTCCATAGTCTTCCACTTTCATTTTGAGTCTAATGTTCTTGGGTTCTTTGTGACTTATTCTTCTTTGATTGAGTCCTCTCACGCTGATCTCTTTTATAGCATTATCTTCTCATGCCATTATCCTCTTACACTCAAAAGGTCCCATGACATGCTATTTTTATACATAGCAATCATGCACAAGGTCTTCTCACACCATGGTCCTTCCATGCCATCCTGATTCTAAAGCAAAATAGGAAAATACTTAGTCAAAATTATAGGGCCAACATCACCCCACACTATGCCCTTAGTC
Source organism: Torreya grandis (assembly GCA_037957365.1). NCBI lineage: Eukaryota > Viridiplantae > Streptophyta > Pinopsida > Cupressales > Taxaceae > Torreya > Torreya grandis. The sequence continues at coordinate 44,204 of JARHVA010002336.1, forward strand.
CATCCCAGACTAAGCCACGTTATCATCTTCCAAAAATTTGAGCCCCTTCTACTTGAGTTCCTTTTTCAGATCATCCTAATGGGATAATGCATTGAGGACCTCTATAGTTATTCCTTCAATGGCCTCTTTTGATGCTTTCAACTCCTTGGGTTGGGTTAGAGTCTCACTAGTCTTTTTCACCTGTTCATCCAAGGTTACATTAACATCTTTTTAGATGTATTCTAGTGTATAAACCTCCTTATCAACATATCCTCAGAGGGATGCTAAACTTGTATATATTTTTTGATGATGGTTATTAATGGCATCCTCCATTATTTCTATGTTTATAAATGCTTTTGTGCACTTGACATAGTCTTTTATTAGGATTATAGCATCAACTGATTGCTACCTTAGGATCTCTTCATCTTGGAGCTGAGCCTCCAAGACTTTATTAGGGTGCACTAGGTACACAAAAATAACATCCAAAATGGGGATAACTTCCCCAACTCTCTCTAAGGCATGCTTACAGATTCATGGTGAACTATTTAGCTATCTCTATCCCTTCATCTCTTGGCATGGGTCACTCTTTGTATTTCTTGAGCAGTAGTTCAACCAAGCTCTCTAACTTTCCAATGTCATCTCCATATAGAGGTACATCATCTACAAGTGTTGGATCTTCCTTTAAAATTGTTTTACAATGGGTTAAAACCCTTATTTTTGCCTCTATTACCTATTAGAGTTTTTATTTCATAGAGGTCACTTCTTCAATGAGTGATTGATTCTCAGTAAGTACTTTATTATAAATATCTACTACCTTGGCATGTTTTATCTTTGTTGTGTATGCATTATAATCTAAAAAAATGTTTTGGCACATTATTTCCATGCCAAGTTTTAAAAATGTAGTGTTGGTTATTAGTGGGGTAAGATTTTGTGGATCAACTCTCATTGATATTGGTAGTATTGAAGCATCTAGGCCCAAGGATATGCTATATAGTGGGATCTCAAACTCATGTTCCTCATTGTACATGTTGAGTAAGAAGGACACTTGCTTCTTGGTCTCAAGAGTCACTTCTTTGGGATAGAAGTGTAGCCAAAGATAGAATATTCTATCTTTTATGTCAAACTGGTAATGTTCACACATAGTGGTCATCATTCTTACACCTTTTTGCCCTTCTGACTCAGTCAGTTCTTTTCCCTTATTAGGATCATGTTCAATTTTAGCCTCCTCATGGCCACCCATGGCCATCTCACTATCTTCCTCACCATCCTCCTCATTATACTCTATCTCATCATCAAATAAGGAGTCATCAGGCATGGATTTCTCTTATATTAGGGAGGGATTTCTCTCAAAATATGATTTTGAGCTATGGATTTATACATAAGGAGACTCTTATTAGGGTGATTTTTTTTTAGGCTATTGTGGGGTATATCATGTGGTAGTGGTACTTTGGGGAGATGGTGGTAGGGGTGGAGAAGGTGGAGGAAGAAAAGGTAGAGGTGGAGGTGAAGGTGGAGGTGGAGGTGGAGAAAATGGAGGAGAAAGGGGAGGATTAGGTTAAGGGGATGAAGGGTTAGGAATAGATGAGTGTGGAGGCATAGAGTGAGAAGTGAATGGATAAGTGTTTGAAGGGGATGGAGATGGATGAGGTGGTGAAGGTGAGGGGTGAGGTGGATGTGGAGGAGGTGTGTATGGATGGAAATAAATGGGTTTAGAGGATGCATCTCTACCATTTTTTTCCTCTTTTGGGGGGCTTGGTGCCCATTTGAACTTGCACCCACATCCAGTCACTTCTTCTTTAGTTACAATTCTTGGGGGAGTCTTTCCTTGGGGTCTCCACCTTATGGGTTCTTGTGGGGGTAAAACATGTATAATATTCTATTATTTTACTCCCCTATCAAGGTCTACTTGACATGTATGTTAGTCAAGTCCATCTCCAACCTCTCCACATAGGCCTTCTTGCCTAGATATACATAAAGTTTTTAGAGGGTGTGAATCTCCATGTCAATCCTTTCTTCTTGTAAAATGATAGGTTATGCATCATATATCTAATTAATAGAGTCTATGAATTACCACATGGAGAAGGTAAATGGCATCTTGAGCCTTGTTTAAATCTCTCTAGATGGATTCATGTAGATCCACATGAGGGATAAATGTTGCTTTATAGTGAACTATGTCTGATCTATAACCAGGGGGCAAGTCCTTTAGGATGTGTCACTCATTTTTTAATGATGCCTTTATCCCATCAAATAAATACCTCATATTTGTCTTGTATGAGGGGGTGATATACTACGGGAAAGTAAATGCCTTGTAGCACTCAATAGGGGATTTGTGAGTGGGAGGTTACATCCATGTCAATCCACTTGAACTATAATCTAGTACTCTGATCTTGTTAAAGACCATAAAAAGGAGGATTAATTCCTAAAAAAACCTATACTTGGGCATCTGATGGGCCCTCTCTAGATTTCCAATTATTTTATGGACAAAGTACAAGGCCCAATTGTAATTTGGTCCCTATGAGATTTGGTGAGTAGTATAAAGGTATATAATATCCACCTCCTTCTAGTGATCAGTCCCTCCAATCTTGATGGAAATTATTTGTGTTATAACTCAAAGGGTGGGATATTATAGGTTCTTAATGTGTATCTCATGCCCCTAATTTTGATACATTAGCACTATGGTGGTCTTCTATATCTCTTCCATGTTAGCCAAGTCATCGATCACCCTCAACCCTGAGCACTATAGTCTCGTGACTTTCCTAATTTTCTCAGGGGTGATCTTCATGATGCACTTAGTGAAGTAGATATGGGCCTCATGGAAGCATGAGAAGAGGAATTATATTATCTCTATAGGTTTACCAAAATATGGCAACTCAAAGAGTTTGAAGAGTCTTGTGGTGTCTAATTGGTTCTTGATTGTTAAATAATAGACCACTTGATTTCTTGTATTGGTGGTGTTGATTTGGTAGTCATTCTAGAACTCGACCTCATTTCCTAGTTGGTAGTGGTTGTAATAAAAAATGGTGGCTATTGAGATTTTAAAGACCTATTTCTCTGTGCACAATACTAAATTTGGGAATTGTATCTCTTATATTAATAGGGAGGGAGGTGGAGATGTTTAGTCCTCCTGCACCACTGATATTTGTGCCTACTTTCCTTTCTCCCCATCTTTTCCCTTTCTTCTTCTACATGTTTTTTCACTTTTCCTTTTGTGTACTATAATTTCTCTCCTATGAGCTACTCTTGTTCCTTTAGAGTCTCTTCCCTAATAAGAACCCAAACTCCTCTACTCACCTCTTCTTTTCCTAGTATAGTTGGTAATTTTTCAAGCCTCTTGGCCTTTTTCTTAGGCTAAATTACCCTTCAAGGAGCCTAAAGGTTAATTTTCAACCATCCCACATTCCCAAATGAATACATGATTGTAAGAAAATATACTTTGGCTTTTTGATCTTAAGCACTTTGTTAATGGCAGACCTAAAACCTTTAGCTTCAAAAATTACCACTTCTTTCCATAAATATAGACTTAGAATCTCTCTTATCAACTGGGTAATAACCTATGTGTCTCACCAAGGATATAAAAACTCTACTCTACTCAAGATTTTATTAATTTGACTCTAATGTGGTCACTTTTCTCTTTGAATCTAGTTCATCACTCATTCTTAGCATTGGTAATTTGAGAATCAATGCAATGTAAAGTGTAAAATGACTTTAACCTTCATATTTATAGTCTTTATGGGGGCGGGGGGGGGGGGGCGTGGCGCTCATTAATTCCTTCCTTCTCCCCATCACTTCATAGCATAAATGCAAATATTTTAATGGCCATCATATTTTAAACCTTGCCTTATGCAACTAATGCCTTAACGACCTTATCCCATCACACCTTTGGCATGCTTCTTACCATAACTAACCTCATCAAATTAATGGCACATCCCTTTTTGCACCTTTTCTTAGAAGGGGGTGATAGTTGTATCCCACCCTTTTGATGTGGTGGAAGATAGTTGTTACATTTTAAATTTTTAACATATGGCAGAAACCTTACCCCTTAGTGACTTAAATATATCACGCACCCTTAATAGCTTGTACACCTTTGAGACTTTTGTGCCCACATATCTTAGGTGTTTAAATAACTTGCATGTTTTTTATTTTTACCCTTTCACGTGACTTCTTGCCCCATACTAAAATGGTTCATGGTCCTCCACAAAAACAACAACATAAAAAAACAAAATTGTAATTAAAGAAGAGTTGTGTGTAATAAAGGCAAAACTTTTATTAAAAGTATTAAATATTAATCTAATGGCATAAGCCTTATTAATTAAAAAAAATTAGTTATTCTGATGTGAAATATAGATGAAGCCTACTTCCATTATAGTGCCTTGGGAGGAATGACCATCCATTCTTTATAACTAATATACCTTGATAGGTCAAATGTTATGTATGATAAATGGGTCATCCCAGTGTATGCAAATATTTCTAGGGTGTCATGTGAAATTAGAGTCATATAATGAGACCTTCATGCTCAGATAAAAAGTCTTGTTCTTGATATGGTGATCATGCCATGCCTTTTGCTTGAATTTCTCTACATCTTGGCTCTAATGAACGAGGAACTGAGTCTCATCTAATTGCATTAAAATATCTAAATACACTTTCAAGGATGCCTCATCATCTAGTTGTCCTATGCACATGATATGGAGGGATGGTACCAAGAACTCTATTGGCATCATTGCTTCCTTGCCATATACTAAGTTGAATTATGTGCTTTTGTTTAGGCACTTTTAGGTAGTTCGATAAGACCATAGTACTGTATACTCCCAATCATCCTAGTCAATGTAGCCAATATTGTAGAATTTCATTAAAATGGTACCTAAGATCTTATTGAAAGCTTCAATAATTTTATTGGCTTATGGGTGATATGGTGTTGCCTTGTGGTGTATAATCATGAACTTAGCCAACAAGATGCTAATCATTTCATTCAAAAAGTGGGTACCATAATCACTGGTGAAACTGAGGGGGGGGCAAATTGAGTTATTATGTTCTCCCAAATGAACCATGTATCATTAGAAATAGTAAAATCCTTTATCAATGTTGTTTCATCCCAACACATAAGGTAATTGGTTACTATAATGATGTATCGATAACCCATTCATCATCCTACTAGAGTGATGGGCCCCATGAAATCAATAGCCCGCTTTTCAAAAGGTTCCTAAGAAGACATGGGTTATAATGGAATAAAATATCTCTTATTAGGTTTAGCTACATGCTGGAAAATATCACATTGCCTAATATATGCCTTATTATCTTGGAATAGAGTTGTCCACCAAAGCCTAGCTAGCAGAACCTTGTGCATTGTAGTTTCTCTAGCATAATATCCACCTGAAATACCTTTGTGAACTTCATGAAGTACCTCAAGGTGATCGTATTACATCAAATTATGGAAAAGTACCTCATCATGGTCTATTTTATAAAGATCACCTGCTATAATTTGAAAGGGTACGACATAACTGTAAGTTACTTTTTCTCCTACAAGGTTAAAGACTCAGGTGTGGATCTAGTGTTTAAAAATGCTGTAATATCTTCTAGTTCTTCAAGTACCCATGCAACTCAAAATAGTTATACATTAGGAAGATAATCCTTGATGACACATGGTTATTCTCCATTCTCAATCCAAGATAGGTGTTCAAGTCCCTAGTTATCCTTCTTAGGTTTCACCATTATGGAAAATTAGAATTCTTGAAACAACACAATCTACTGGTAAATCCTCCCATGCAACACTAGTTTGTTAACTAGGTAATTTAAAGCCTCATGATATATATAGAAAATAAATGGAATGGTTAAAAGGTACTATCAAAAAAAATTCAAGGCATAAACCATTGACAAAGTTTTACATTCTGCAGTAGTATAGTTTTTTTCAACTGGTCTAAGCTTCCTACTAGTAAAGTAAATGGGGTGATCTAGGTGACCGTCACCCAATTATGCAAGGATTGCACCAATAACCATGACATATGCAACCAGATGGACATGGAATGCTATTAGTAAATTAAATGGAGTGATCTAGGTGACCATCACCCAATTATGCAAGGATTGCACCAATAACCATGCCATATGCATCCAGATGGACATGGACTAGATTTTTCCAATTGGGGAACTATAAAATAGGAGTAGTGACCAACTTTTCTTTGAGTGCTTCAGAGGCTTCCTTACAAGAACTAGTCCATATGAACTTCTCATTATACTTTAAAAATTCTTTTAGGGGCATGAAAATCTTGGCATAACCATGAATGAACTTTCTACAATAATCTATGTGCCCCAAGAAGGTGCACACCTCATACTAAGTCTTGGGACTGGTAGGTGTAGGATCATAAATACCTTTAGTGGGTCCACCAAGAATCTTTCCTTACATGTAATATTCCCTAGGGTCACACCAAAAGGTGTCAAAAATAGGCACTTCTTCAAGTTTAAGGATATTTGTAATACCTAAAAATGCTCAAGCATGAGCTTGAGATTAACACAATGGTCCTTGATGAAACCATATACCATCTAATCATCCAAATAGACTTGGAAGAAATTTTGAATGAAGTCCTTAAAGGCCTCAAATACTATTCATGAGAACATTATTGGAATAATTTTCAATACAAAGGGCATAATAGTATATGCAAATTATTCCCATCTAGTGGAAAATGGTGTCTTAGGTTGGTCTTCTTTAGCTATTTGGACTTGATGGTACCTATATAATCCATCTATAAAAGAATATACTTCAAAACCAACAACACCTTAGAGGATTTCCTTTATGAATGGCATTGGAAAGGGATTTATCACACAAGATGCATTGAAAACTTGATAGTAAACATAGATATGGATGCATCCATCCTTTTTGATAATGATCACCATGGGACTAATCCAATCAAATTCAATAATAGGATTGATTGCTCTGATGTGGTGCATATTTTTAATCTCTTTTTTAATGCATACTTGAAGATTAGGATTCATCTTGTATGGTCATTTTTTCACTGGTGGAGCATCATCAACTAACTTGATGTGCATCTTCCCTAAAGATGGGTGAGCTCCCTTAATTTTGTTTTAGTTCCTCAAGAAAACATCTTGATATTCTTTGAGCAACTCAAAAAAAAATTAATCTTTGTGTTAGTCCATTAGTTTCTAATTATGGCTATCTTTGGTTCTTGTTCAATGCCAATGTTGTGTTGAATAGTTTGAATAGGCCCATGATAAGGATTGTCCATTTGAGGCCTTGTGTCTTGAATAGTTCATGTACTAGTGCTAGTAAAAACATCTAAATGGTTGGTTAAGGGGTCGATTAAAGTACATCATTCACCTTCATTTACATGAAAGATAAGCTTTTTATTTCACAAGTCAATCTCATCATGTCATTCTTCATCAAGAAATAGTGTAGGCACAAGAATTGGATATGTTGAAGGCTTAGTGAAAAAGTGTAAAGGTTCCTTAGGTTCTTGATGGATATTCTACATCCAGTCTTCCATAGGGCTAGAGTCTCCAAGAACTGCTCCATGCATGGCCTGGAGAGTGAGGTACAAGTCCATCATTGGTGATGAATAAGAGAATGCCCAGGTCATGTTTTCCTTTAGTAACTACCAAAACCTAGTTCCCATGTGTCACTCTTCATGAATATACCAAGCTCATGCCCATGTGTGTAAGGTCTCATAGAATGCATGCACCCATAGATACTTTGGTAAGTATGTTTCCTCATTTCTCCACATTATCTCACAAGCTTCAATGTGAGGTTTAGGTGTTTTCACACCACTGTAGCTAATTCTTCCCCTAACCTTATTGTCATAATGAAATATATGATGTAGAGCATAATGTATTTGATCCCAGTATAAAAGGTGTTCTTTATGGCTCTACCACCATCTTATGGTGGTGCCATAAAAAAGATGATCTAATGACCTCATCCAGTCATTTTTGATGTCATATAACTCTTTAATATGTTGGATAAATCCATGTACCTCCATTTTTCTTTAAAACTATGGGGTTTCATCAAGTCTTTCCAATAGTGGTCCTATCAATGGCCCTCTCATTACTAAACCTATGAGGTGAACAAACTTGTGATGTTTATGGAGTGGGTGTAAGAGGTTATCATAAATATTAATGGTGTTACATACTCTCCTAGTGAGATCATAGTCACCATGTGCCCAATACTTACAAACATTGCTTGTAGTGTCAAAATAGACTAGGTATTTGTCCACCATAGAACACCACCTGAGGTTGGATCATGTTGTTCATCATTCTAGGTATTTATATTATATAAGTGGTTGATGTCTTCATCAACATTGATAGGCTCTATATAAGGATGTCCTTGTGCTTGATCCAATGATATAACCACATGTTGATCAGTGTTCTCAAAGCTAATATAATGATTTTTAAATCTCAAGTATGCATTGTTCTCATATCACCAAGGTCTTCTTAGTAAAGTTGGGTAATCATCAGCTTTAGCTAACTCTAGAACCTCAAAATATACTTTCAATGGTACTCTAAGTATGTTGATAGTGGTGTTCTTGAGGACCCTAATAGGGTGAGCGCAAGTCTTATTTACCCTGAATAAGATATGAGGTCAAGTCTATAGCATTGGACTATACATTTTGTACCAAACATCCTTGGTAAGGACATTAACTTCTATACCAGTATCCACTAAATTTTCCCTAATTACCCATCCATCAATGGTAGTGTTAACCAATATTTCTCTATCTTCCAAGGGAGTAGATGAACTAAGAGTGTCTTATTATCGAGCATGATTTAATCAATGATATTCACTTTTTCAAATGATGTGAGGGTGAACTCCATTTGGTATTTGGGCTTGACTCTTAAGCCAAGCACTGAGTTATGGGACAATATCTACTTCTAGCATCTTCTTACATAGTTCTTGGAAGTCATCATGTGCCACATGTCAGAGTTCAGCTTCCCTTTACATAGCAACATGTTGCATTACATCTTTGTCTTTGAGGAACTAAATCTCACCCTAAAGTTCCTATATGAGTGTCATCATATATTGGATTATATCTTTTTTCTACTGAGTATTAGAGTACTTTATAGCTCATGGTTCTTCTTGTTGTATCTTCTTGATCGGATTAGTTGTTGACTGGGTTTGTCCCCCACTACAGGTAGTAATGTTTACTTGTTGAACTATAAGGATGGTTGGGCATGAATGTTATTGGGGTTTATCAATTTTAATCATAATATCACCCTTTTAATTTTCTTCTTGGTGATAGCTTCATGTAAATTTGGACAATCTTTCAATCGATGGTCTTGCTTACAAAAAATGCATGTCAGGTATTTGGGGTAATCCCTTTGATAGTGGTCTAGAGATCCACATTTTTAAAAAGTTCTAGGTGAGAACCAACCACATCCTAATTCTCATCCTCTCCCTCATCCATGATATCCACCATTTTCTTGAGTATTAGTGACTAAGATTTGGCATGTGCCACATGCTTGAGCTTCATGGATATCACTAATCAATTGGTAATCATTGGTGTCATGAGTGTAGATATCACAAATTTTAAAATACTTAGATACTTTAGTGTGTATATCCCACTATAAAATAGGATTAGATTACACATCATGCTACTAATGTCATATTTTACATGTTTAAGTACCACACAGATGTTCTTGTACAGGTAGTTACTCCGTATATGTCCTTTAGATTCATAATCTATGCACCAAACACCACTGTGTGTTTCATGTGTATTTTTAGCTATTAAATTTTATAAATTTGATGCCATTGAGGATATTTAGGACTCCATAAAGGGCCTAATCTTTGTATCAATGATTCTAACTAATTTATCATGGATAAAATCTTCCTTTGTGTGGGCTAGTGAAGGTTCATTGTGACAAGGTTCACCAAAAAGGTAGTAACAGTCCTCCCACAAACCATTATGCATGTTAGGTAGTGTTAATTTCAAATTATAGTTTACACATCAAGTTTTTAAACCTTGTGTCATACTCATGTACACTCTTTATAAGTCCTTGATTTATGTCCTTTAGTATTGCTATACTCAATTTCTTAAATTCGAGAATGTCAAACTCTTGAAGGAAGGTTGTTTTGAGCTGATCAAAATTGACCACTACTTGTTGAGGGTTGAACTTCCAATACCAATTATATATGCATTCTAAAAGTGTAGTTGTAAATTATATGGATTTATGTTTAGAAGATGTGATGCCTCACACCCTCTAAATTAGTTCATACTTGTGGACATGCTTAGTTGCATTCTCCACCCCTTGATATTTAGGTAAGTGTAATTTCATCTCATATTAGACTATAGTTGGTTGATTTGTTTGGATAGGTGGTTTTTGAGAACCTCCAGCCCTAGTTCCTTAAGGAGGGAGCCCACTTCCTCCTACACCACCACCTAGTCCTCCTTCAGTGCCTTTAGTAGTAGTGCCCATAGTATGAGGTGTGGCAGCCAATTGGTTAACTAAGGTTGGGCATGTATTCTATCCTTGAAGGCTAGGTCCACTAGGCATCCCAAGTTGTGCCATAGAATTCCATTAAAGAGGGAAAGATAGTATTAAATCTAAATGAGCACTAACTAGTTTAGTTTTAATATTCCTTACTAGATCAGCTTTTGACTCTAGCTTATTTGTATCCCAATTTTGAATGTGTACTTTGTTCAACTCAAAGGTATGAACATGTACAATGTTCGGGAAGTTGGGTTAGTTCAAACTTTGTTCCTTAGTTCTTTTCATCCATCTTTTTTATCCTTCATAATATATAAGTGGTATAGAACATAGTTTGAAAGTGATGGGGTCCTCATGTGTTTCCACTTCTATATATCTCCTAATAGCCTTCCTTGAGTTATCCCATGATCATTTGCCAAGTTTCATCATACTTTCATTTTCATAGTGCATGTTGTATGGCTACCATTTTGAACCCAAAATATTAAACCTATACCTTCCCCTTCCAAATGTGCGATTCATGTAAAAGAGGATTTAACCATCCATTGGTATGGTTTCCAATCCAAGGTCAACAATTAATTTATTAATTTTGAAAGCAAAAAACATTAGATAATGACCTTACAACTCTTAAAGGAATTGGAATTTGGCTTCTTCAGGACATGAATAGGTGGTCATAATGTACTCTAGAATGTATCTATTCTAAACTCCTCTCTACTAAAAGTTGATTGCTCGCGTCCACAGGACTCCAAGTCATGCTAGAGCCCTTTGACATTCTAGTGTCCAAAACTACCTCCTTCCAAGATTCCTTGATCATATTTTATCATATGCTAGTATCAAAGCATGTAAAAGAACTGAGAGATCTAAAAAGAATGTTTCATACAAGGGATTGTATATATTCTACTACACCCAATATTGTGTAGATATTCCTAGTCTAAGATACAAAAAAGCAAAATTATCTTCAATAGTGATAACCTATTCTTCTATATTTTCTAGTGTAATGAGCTCAAACATTTTTTGATGACTATGCTTCAAGTGATTTGGGTCCAAACAATAGAACCAAAATGTTGGGTTATTTTAGTTATTTCTAACTATGGCACTAAATTTTATCCTAATAGACTATTGTACTATCCCTATCATGCAATATTTAGGTCTCATGCACTCACCCAAAGCGTGCAGTGAAAGACTAGTTCCTAAAGGTTTTGTAACATAGTAATATATGTTTATTCATACTTTTCTCTCTATGTAGTTTCAAACAAGGATTATTTAATAACACAAATATACTATTATAATCCTTCTAGTTCTAGATGCAATTTTTATTACTACACAGATCACCATCATTATCTAACATTAGTGACAGAAAAGAAAAATATACAAATAATAAGAGAATAAGATCTAACTCATATCCAAGTTCAGTGCTTAGTGTATTCCATCATTCAAGACACAAATTGGTAAACTTTGATATCTCATATTAGATGATTAATGAACCAAAATGGTAAATCTTCATCATCTATTCTCCAAAAGATCATCATCTCAAAATATTTTAACAGGGTTATTTATACTTGTTTTGCCCTAACCAAGTGTTACAATCATTAATGTTTTGAGTGAATGGTGCATGGACTCTTAACGAACTAAGAGTCATATCACTTAAAATAATTTCTTCCTAAAGACCTGAGTCCCTATGCCCCTAGACCCTCACTCTATGTTATATACTAGTGGCTATGTGTTATGTTCTTTTCAGGATGGTATAATACCTCTAATCAATAAGTTCAAAGTGTGTCATATGGATCGCTCTTCTAACTTCTCCTACTTCCCATGCACTCCCCTAGTCTTCTACTTTCATTCTGATTACAATATTCATGGGTTCTCCATGACTTATTCTTCTTTGATTGGGTCCTCTCATGTTGGTCCCTTCTACATCATTATCTTCTCACACTATTGTCCTCTTACACCCAAAAGGTCCCATGCCATGGTGATTTTTTTCTTGGTAGTCACGTGCCATGGTCTTCCCACACCATGGTCCTTCTATGCCATGCTCCTTCTACATCATGTCAATTTCATGCCAAAATAGGACAACACTTAGTCAAAATTATGGGGCTAACACTATTTAAACTCAAAGACCCCTCTATCAATGAGAAATCACCTACATATCTATATAATTTAAAGTGGGACTCAAATTAATATATTTCTCCCCCTTATGTGGGATTGTGTGTGAATAATTATGATATATGTTATATGAAAGTGTATGTAGTGATCTAACTTATAAACTAAAAAATAATACTCATGGGCTAATCTTTGAATACTTAAAACCTATAAGAATTCTACTCCTATGACTGATTTGGAATAAGGAAGAAAAGGGAAGTATAGGTCAATTGTGCAAGTGATTTTTAGTTGCATGGTGTGAACTTGATTAATGATTGATTGATGTATTAATGAATGGTATTTTAATTATATTTATACCACACCTTTTTAAAAAAATTCATGGGAGGGTTAAAATAATACCATAAACTAACCCATACATGTTGGAATATTTACAAATTTGATCATTTAGAAGGTAGGGACACTAATGTCAGATTTGGGACAATAACATCGATGTGAGTGTCCTAATTTGGATGGTAGTGTCATGCATAATATAAATTTTTTGATGGTATTTAATTTTTAGGTTAAGATATAAATAAATTTTTAGATGGACTATGAGCTATAGATGATCTAGGTAATCATAATATCAAGGTTAAACCATAAGATAAGTAGTTCGGCATAGTGATATGGTGAGCAAGAGACTTTTGGCAGTGGGAAGGTCTTGAAATGAATGGTTGAGATATGATTGGTATTTATCAAGTGTGCAAGACTATAATATCATTTAAAATAATATTTGAGTATTTAAATTTTCCCACCCTCTAAACTAGTAATGCATAATGATGAAATTACTAGGTTTAAAGGAATGAAATGTGTACCTTGGTGTGCATAACACACCTTTCCTTTTCTTGAGTACTATTTGAATTTATTGTTTGTGTATTACCTACAACCAATGGAATGTTATAGTTTAATTAGTCTATATAATCTAAAAATTAATTATTCAAATCAGTAAAAGTAAAGAGAGCAACGAATGAATATGCATTTGTGTCAATGCAACCATGTTTCCCCTTGGTAATTTGCTTTGGTGATGATGTTTCTTTGTTAAATCATTGGATAGAGAAAGGTTCAAAAATGAACCTTGGAGATGTGGAGAGGATAATTGGAGGGATCATGCCCCTAATATTTTGTAAGGGTGAGTAGTGTTGAGGCTATAGAGAACATTGAATCTCAATCACATAATTCAAATGTAAACATAATCTAGAAATTTTATCTAATCTCACCCAATTCAAATGGTATAACCATATCAACCTACAAAATGGGAGTAGTACCTTATGTCATTAATGGAATTTAATGTTGACTACACTACTCAAGGGAGCCAACTATTATTGATAATCAAAATTTAATAGGTGTATCTTGGTAAGGTTGGTACATAAATATGCATATAATCTGAATATGTATCTATGATTTGGTGTAATTTTCATGGATTATGTACCTATAATGTGTATCAAGCTAAAGTATATGTGAAAATATAACCTATTATTTTTAAAATATGTATAATATTTGTCAAAAATATGAAAATTTTTGTCCTAAATATGTGAAAATTGGTACCAAATGCATAAGATTCTGACCCAAGTATATATCTGAATCGTGTAAATTGTATCAAATTCTATCAATTCTACTAATTGTGTGTGTGTGGACTCATGTATCTATGACATAAGCCTATTGATATTCCCCCCATTTTGAGGTGAAGGGAATGCAATATGGGAGTCACCTTATTACAAAAGGATAAGATAACCATGCCATATATTGTATCAATCATGTAGTAAAAATGAAAATAGTGGTATTACGTCTAAGTATATGTATGAATGATAATCATAATATCAAATCATAACAAGACCTAAGATGCATGATTTGGATCATGTAAATATATAAAAGTAACAAACACAAGATTAATAAACAATCAAGCACACACACAAGAGCATTCAATGCCACTCTAAAGGGTCCTAAGGAAACTACAAAATGGGAGCATGTTCAAATTTCACACACTCAAGAGGAGGATGTGTTCAAATGTTTTCACACCAAATAAATATTACTCAAAGCACTATGGACAATAAATAAGGAACATGTTTAAATGTTCCATAGTCAAAATAAGTTGGAAAAAAAGAGGTACAATCAAGTAAACCATGTGAAAATATGAATAAGTGAGATATATAAGCAACCAACATAATCATATCATACAAGTTCCTACATACATGTGTTAGTAAAGTGGCATGTAGCACATCATATCTAGCACATTATGTAAGATGTAAACATGAGTATAGGCATGTGTAAGCATTAGTATATAAGTGTAACATGATAATGTAATGTTATCATAAAATAATGTAAACTATATCAATAATGATCAATGAAGTATATTCCCCTAGCGTAGTGTGTCATGTGGGCATAAGAAAGGTCCAACATCTATATATGCATGTATCATGTATCTAGTGTATTCTTATATCACACTCAAGTACCTATGAAACATATATGTGTATATAAATGAAATGGCATTATATATACTAACTTAAAGTAAACAACATTTATGAAAAATCTAATAAACATGTTTATTCTAAAATTTTTTATATTTTTGATTTATCTCAATGTTTTTGTATTTTCTATTATATGTACTTTTTTTTTTTTTGAATATTTTAGGGAAGAGGGAGATAATTGATGATCCCATCTAAAGGATTCTAATAGGTTTCTATATAGTTAGTATAGGTTACAAAAAATGGTCATGCTAGATCATGTATATGTGCCAAATCTAAAACTATAGAATATGTGATACTTTGCCTATGCCTTTTAGGGTTATAGTCATGAATTAGTAATAGAAATTGTAGTGGTTTGTGGAACCCATTGATTAGTGATATGTGACTTCTTTGATTTAAATATAATTTTAGGTATTTTTACCCTTTCTAAAACATGTTGATATGCTCTTAACAACTAACTAGGCCATGTATGTGTAGATGAGGGCTTTGTGGAGTCCGATATATATCTTTGATTCTTTGGCCTCTCAATTATCAACCACCTAGGAAAGGGGATTACCTTTTGCTTACAATATTTTTATGATTGACCTTAATAAGTTGTATTATTATCTATCTTGGAAGAAACTTCTCTTGTTGTAGTGGATGCTCATATTAAATCCCTAAAACTTTGATTACCATATTGGTGTGAATATAATTGAGATAATTTTACAATATGAAGGGTACTAAATGGATATTATAAATCCAAGGTCATCCCAGTAACATATCAAAGACTCTCATTTATGGTATAACTAAAAACATTTGTGGTCATATGTGTTGGAACACCCTTTAAAGTTATATCAATCTCACCAAAAAACTATTGTTCTTTCCCATCGAATGCTTTTACCATCTTGGTCGAAGGGTATATATCATTATGTATATCCAAAATGTATAAGTAATGGTATGGTATAAACATTCTCATGAGAACCATTATCAACCATAAAACTATGTATAATTTTATGATCAATGTGTTCTCTAATAAATAATGAGTGAATATTTGAGTCATCATCCATAATTTCCTTGTCATAAAATGTAATAGATTGCCTTTGAACCATAGGACATAACATAAATTCAAGTGTGCCAATAACCCCATCTAATGTATTTTTATAATATGGTGGAGGAGGTTATGTATTATATGTCATTTTCACTTTTTTTGTTTTCTTAGAATGATCTTATAATGTATTGTTGAATATCTTCTGGTTTTGATGATTAGTACAATATGATCCTAAATCCTTTAGAAGACCATCAAATGTGATTTGTTCACTATCAATTAAGTTGTGTATCTTGTGCTTCAACTTGTAACATATATTTTTAGAATGACCAACACATTAGTGATATTCAAAATAATCATTTTCATCTTATCATTTTGGTAGAGGTTGAATCATATTAACCTCTAAAGGAGGAGGGAAAGATATGAGATGACACTCCATAAGCTTCTTAAGGAACAAATCTAGAGACTCAAGTAATCATTTAAATTATATACTAGGTGAATTGTATAATATGAGCTGATTAGGTTGTTGTGACACTATATTAACCATTTTTATTTCTCCCTTTTTTTCTTTCGTACGTTTATTTTTATAACTTGGTTTGATATTAAAATTGGTATTAGATGTAATTGGTGTGTTTGCTACATATTTAAGTTTACTCGATTTAATAATGTCAATCTCTCAATCTCAGACAATATGGTGTAAATCATCAAAAGATTTAAAATTCTTGAATACAATAGACTCATGTAGTGGTACAAGTAAAATCTTCTTACAAATATCCTGAAGCTATTTATCTACCATTGAATTTGTCATTTTATCCATAATTCTTGTATACCTCAAAACATATTAGTGGACAATCTCATCATTTACTTGTTTGATCTTGGTAATTTGACCATATGACATATTTTCATTGATATTGATTGAAAAAAGTGTTAGGAATTGATCCATTAGAGATTTGAATGTTTTTAATGATTTTACTGGTAGATCATAAAACCATATCAAAGCATAATCCTTTAGGCTTATTATAAATAAGTTTGTTAAAATTTTACCATTAGAAGCATATTTAAGGCATGATGCATAGAAATATCAAATATGTTGCTTAGTATCACCCTTGTCATCATAAAGTGTGAACTTTGGTGCTACGAAAATAGTTGTAAAATGGTGCAAAGATATTTTAGGTGTGAGAGGATTATGAAATACTTATTTTGAATCAATAATATTATTTTATTTCAAATAATTTTACTCAATATTTGTAACCTTAGCTTCCAAAGTTTGAATAACTTGGAGAAGCATTTTCACAGTAGACCCATTGGGATTAAGATTTAATATTTGAAAAGCTACCAAAGGGGATGCAAACATTGTTTGTGTTGATGTAGGCATTGAAATCAGTAATTGAGTTGAAGTATTGATTTTTCCCATGGAGGGTGTATAAATATGTGTTTTATCCTCAAGGAACAATACTTGGAAGCATATATAGTTCCCCCACTAATTATAGGAATTAACATTATGCTTGAGGAGAGGGTTAAATAGATTGAATCAATAGTAGTATCACCTAAATATTCACCACTACTAGATGTGGATGTAGCTTAGCATGTTTACTTATTTCATCTCTTGTAACATATAAAAATGCATCAATTAATTATTGATTTGTATTTAGATGATAATTAATGACTCCTTATCTTCTATTTCAAAATGATATTTTTAATTAACATTTTCCATTTTTTATAAATGAAAACAAATATGCCAATAATATTGGAAAAAAATAAGTGTTGAAAAGGAATCACAACAATCTAAAACTCTAGAAGGTAGAAAAGATTAAGGCAAACTAAGGTTACACAAGAAGACTCAAAGATCAGATTTACCAAATGTTTAACCCTTTTTATAATTGGGTTGGGGGGATAAACTAATCAAATATGGAGTAATATTCTAAGGTAGGTCAATTAAAAAAAATCACTTTTATAATATTTTGACAAATATGTTGAATCTGAGAATATGCCAAAAATAGAAAAGTACAATGCCAAACAATATTCCAAAAGTTTCAATACTAAGGAGAAATAATACTTAGCATATTTAATGATGAAGAGGTAGATATAAGTATAGATGCAGAATATGATAGACTGATAGTTTAACTTAATTTGTCAAATTCTAAAAAATAGCTCTCTATTAGCTTTGACACTATTGTCATGATCTAGACACTACCATTGATGTTTATGTCGTAGTTATGACACTTCTATTTTAATTAAGATATAGACTCTTTTTTAGAAAAACCACTTACACATGTTAGG